>JAAKBF010000099.1:0-157089 GCA_012656075.1 Phytophthora hibernalis
GGTCTTCTGGTGGTGCTCCCTCTACTACCTAATAGTCCTGTTATACCTAATAGGAAGTGCGTCCACGGGAGGTATTAAGTTGTCCAGGGTTCTCTGTATACAATTTGGCAGGGTGTTAAAGTCATATCAGTGATATGATATCACACCGTGTGCTATCCCACTGTACTGTACCTATACGTATGTGACTACACCATTCATCGCTTAAGTACGATTACAAAATTTCTCCGTTCATTTTTTTTTCTCATTCCAGAATCCGCTAGCTTGAGAAAAGATGATCGCTTCTTTTGTGCTGTCGTTGAGCGACTGGAAGCGCGTTCGAGGTGGAAATCGACGAGGGTGCATCAGTATCAGCGCTGAAGAAGGCGATCAAGGACGAGAGCGAGGACATCACCATTCCTGCGAAGAACCTGCAGCTCTTCCTGGCGAAGAAGGGAACCGAGTGGCTGAAGACTGAGAGTGAGGACGTGAAGGAGCTGAAGAAGGGCAGGAAAACGGCTACCGTTAAAGCGCTAACGAATGAAGACGAAGAGCTACAGGGGGAGTCCGGCCTTCAGAAAGTATTGACGGGTATGGAGCAACCATCCACCGACCAGATTCACGTGCTGGTGGTGGTTCCGAAGAGGAGTCCAAATGACCTGTTTGTTGAGAACGATTCGATATCGGCGTTTCGAGAAACTGCCGCAAGCATTCACCGAGTGCAGGTTCAAATGCAAGTGCTGCTTGAGCAAAATAAGGCTAATTTGACACACAAACCAAATTCCTTCTCCGATGGGGCATTGGGTCAAATGGAGTCTGGAAGATTGAAAACGGATGGCATGATCATCGATGCTGCACCAACAGAGAACGAAGAAGCATTTTGGCCAGAGGCAATTCAGATTCAAGCGGATGCTATTCAGAGTGAGGCTGCTTTTGACGCGTTTATTACTCCTTTTTCAGCGACGTATTAAGCCGTTGTGGTATGGTATTCGTCAATAGCGAGAGATATCCATGGTTGTCTCAGTCTCCGCTTGTTACCAAGAATACAGATCTCAAACCGGATGGATTTGCGACCCACCGTGGAATGTTTCGTGCCAAACCGGTACCGGACGATGGAGTGCAACGCCAGAATGGATTTCGATTTGGAGTAGCAGTGGAAGAATTGTTCGACTGCCTCATTTTGTTCGAAAGCAAGCTCACTATAACGGATGCTTCGTTTGGCCAAGTGGTACGATATCTGCAGTATCTTTGCCCCAAGGAGCTAGCAAGCGCTATTCTATTCGACCGCCGCTCCTTTTGGTTGATCAAAAGCCACAGGTCTGTTGTTACCAAAGTTCGAAGAGCGAAGTGGGTCGATAAGGGCTCGAAAAGATTGTTCCAGAGCTTTATTACTGACAACATATCTCCATGGGTGGCGCACTTAACCAATGCCTGCACTTCATTGGGTGTTGGTGTGGTGGAGGGCGATGCATTTCTCGGCCGTGGCGCTCATGGACGCGTTTTTAAGGTAACTGGGCCAGGTCAGAAGGTTTTCGCGCTGAAAATCGTGGAGGAATGCTCCGTTGGACGTCTTTATCAAGAGAAGAAGGCCTTGATGAAAGCCCAGCCCACAGGATTGACGATTACTCCTGTGCGAGATGTCATCGAAAGCACTGATGGTAGCGCGGCCTTATTGCTGTCTCCTGTTGGGAAACCTCTGCCTCGACCAACGACACTAGAGGGAGTACGGAACCTCTTTGGATTGTTATGGCAGCTCCACGCGAATAGCCTGGTCCATGGAGATCCTCGCGTGCCGAATGTGATCCTCATTGGGGATACGCCCTCTGGATTGATCTCGTGGAAGTGATGGAGGCTACTCCCACTTTGAAAAAAATGATGCTGATATTCTCGCACGGTCCATCCTAGGTGTTTCTCGGGCCTTTGAGCTGGACCCGGCAACGAAACAATTGATCGATAACTATGGCGAAAGCGCTACGCCAGAGAATCTTGATCGTCTGGCCGAAGCAGTAAGCTTGGTATTCCCAAATTAGCTGCAAATCCGATTCAATGGTTTTCATTCGCACGGCAATGGGTGTAGCTCATTGACCGAATGGGGCGTCGCCGCTGTGCACACGTTTGATCTATGAGCACTTTGCTGGGTTGTTGGCAGCAGCCAGTTATTCTGCTGTGCTTCTTCCGCGATCTGATAAACTTCGCGCGATAGCACATCTCTGTTTCAGCCAGCACACACAAAAAGTTAGTCATACACCGCCAAATTACAATCAGAACGCGTCTACGTACGGGTGGCGTCTGTCAATGGCTGTGATCGACTGCACTCCATCTTGGTCAGCAACAGCAAGCAGTCCGTAGGCAGCCATCGCCCTCAGAAAACCGACAGCTTCTTGAACGAGCTATGCTTAATGTTCAGCGACACCCCGACACGCAGCAACACATTCGCTTGGAACGAACTCGACAATGGGTTTCCGACCGCCTCACTCGTCCGGAAGTTCTAAATCTACTGCTTTCCAAGTGCATGCGCTACCACCGAATCGAGCGTATGCCGCGAAGTTCCATGGGGGCAACTTGCGCCCGATCTCGATTCACGCCGGCAAGCTGCTCCAGATTCATTGGTTAATGATGTGTTGGAATACTTTAGCACCATGACGTATGGCACGAATGTCAAGGCCAAGAAGAAAAAGAATCGCAAATCGGGAACGTCCTCCGCGTCACCGCTGATAGAAGATGTTCCTAGAACGTCTCCAATCTGTTTAGACTTCACCACTACACTTGTTCAATACTCTTTCGTACACATGTTTGCGATTCTTTTTCTTCTTGTAGCTAGTCGTGGTGGTCTCGCTGCTGGTGGTGAAAGTCGTGGTCGAGGTTGTACACCTTTTCAACTTCAAAATGGCAAAAGAAAATTCAATACGTCATAAGGTAAAATCAAAAATGACGTGAATAGAGAAGCGACTGACGCACGTTTTTATATTTTGCATACGCGCACTTCTGGCTCGTCCGCCTCCTGAATTGGTCCATCATGGGACTTAATGGTGTGGAACGAGCCTATACGTGGTTATAGCTTCGTAGAAGAGAAACCGGCCCTTCATCAAGCGTTCCTTAATAAACAGTTCTGGCGCAAGCTCAAAGCGTTTTTAATATATCTGCAGTATATATTTTCCCTTTCAAACCCGTTGCTTCTTTAATATCAGATTTGTCACCTTGTGTCATTTTGATTTTACGTTATGACGTATTGAATTTTCTTTTGCCATTTTGAAGTTGAAAAGGTGTAGAACTTTGCTCCGACTTGGACTTGGACTCAGTCGAGGACTGTTTCTTCTTGGTTGTTTTCTTGCACTGCTTGTTTTACCGAGAGCGATGTGGTACACAACGAGCGCTAGAATGCATGAAATAAAGTGAACGACAGATGCGCTCAGTACAAGCCGTAGGTCGCCTGCACCACGGCACAAATTTGAAAAGTCATTGGCACGAGAGCGTGCATGGCCAATTCCACCTTGCTTTCTACCAGGAAGTCCTTGTACTTGGCAGCCTCCTGAAAATTTCCATTTCCACCTCCGCACAGACGGCCCGATCGGATACAGAAAAACCACAAAGGTCTCGAGAGGTCTTGAACCGGTACACACATTCGCACGAAACAACACGAAAGGTTGGACACAGACCATCTCCCCAGTCTAACCCACTACAACACGGCGCGTTGTGCGGTCAGTGTACTCTTCAAGAATGGCTCCTGGCCGCCGCCGTCTTCAAAGATGCACTTCGGGCAGTTTTCAGTCGTAATTCAGTCGTAATTTTGACGCTGCTACTGGAAGACTTTCAGTATATTGAGCTGCATCTTGCCCCGACGGCCCCAAAGAAAGCCGTCAGAGGCAGTGGAGTCATGCAGTCAAGCGACAGACTGATAAGGTATGTAAACACGCTCAAAATGGCGACGTAGGAACCCCTCCAAGCAGAAGACCGTTCGAGAGCTCTGACGGCGGCTTCTGGGAAAATGGATAACCACAGCACTGCAAACAGCGAGCGCTTCAAACGCTGCTGGTCGGAGGTTCCGTCATTACTTCCACTGAATGTAAAGAAATACAGAACAAAAACCGCAATGCCGCCACCACAAGCAGTCCCAATGAGCTTGAGGACGAGCTTGTAATTTGTCCCAGAACGCTTTTGCAGAGGAACGAGTACGTGTAGCACGACTGTGTTACAACAACTTCATTACAGCCAGGGCTCGGAAAAAATAATTATAATATAATAACTATAGTATTTTATTGACGGAATTACTTATTATTGGCAAACCAAGGAGCTATCCAATGTGATGGTTCAAACACTCTTATTGGTCATAAATGCTAAAGATAGTCGTGCTTCATTTCCGCTTAAATACGCCAGAAATTCTCCCTATCTTCCTCATTCCAGAATCTGCCGCGTCGAGTGAAGATGGTGAAGCTTTTCTGTGCGGTCGTTGGTGTGGCAGGAAACGCGTTTGAGGTGGACATCGACGAGGGCGCGTCTGTGTCAGCGTTGAAGATGGCGATCAAGGAGAAGAATGAAGACATCAATGGTCCTGCCCGTAAGCTGCAGCTCTTCCTGGCGAAGAAGGACGAGGGCCGGGGGCCGTGGCTGACGGAAGAAGAAGCGATGAGCGGTGTGAGTGACACCACTGACCTGAAGCTGCTGATATCGGCGCGAGCGGAAGTCGGTCATGTTGGACTGTCAAAAGACGATGTGCGACTTCAATCCACTAAGGAAGAAGTTGCAGCTCTGAAGGGTCCTGTTCACGTGCTGGTGAAGGCGCAGCCAGGGACCGTGGCTCCAAGTGTCTCCCAGGACGGTGTTTTCAATCACTGCAGTGATCCGTTCTTCTCACAATTCTCCACGGTTGACCAAGTTGGTGATTGGCTCAAATTTTCGTCGTTGCTGCCGCTAACGAGACGTCAGTCGATCTTCATTCGCTCTTCGTACCGAATGATTGCCGACCAAGCACTGTTGAATCCAGATGGGGACATGGTCAGGTATGCTGTCGTCACGGGCACGCTGGGGGTTGGTAAGTCGGTGTTCGTCTACTATGTCATGTGGAGATTGATCAAGGATAAGAAACGCGTGCTATTTATCACAAGACAACCCCCATCTACTTCGATGGCAGTACGATTCATGAGTGCAAGCAGTTGCCATATTCAGGCAATCGGCAATTCTGGTCGCCCGATTTATGGTGTCTTGTGGATTCAATGGACCCAACACATATTGATGGAATGCCTATTGAGCGCTGCTCCGTTCTTCTCGCTAGCACACCGCGACGAGACTGCATCGGTGAGTTCAAGAAGAGTGTTCCTACTCCAGATGTTTTCTACATGCCACTGTGGACAAAAGAAGAACTGGCGGAAATTGCTCCGATGTATCCACGTGTTGCAGCTGCGTGGCAGAATCGATTGAAGTGTCTGGGTGGCGTGCCTCGTTTGGTGTTGCAAGACATTGAAACTGACCCGCAAGTGTTGCTGGAGTCCGCATGCAACAGTTGCTCACTTGATGAGTGCAAGACGTTGGTGTCCATCAACTCGGAGATCAATTCGAGGACCAAGATCGCTCAGACTCTGATTCACATCCACAGCCAAGAGCCATATCGACTGTACAATGTTGTCTATGCGTCAGAATTGGCGATGCGGGTGATTGCTCGAACGAAGTTGGTGTCGAATCGCCTCAACATGGAGAGTTTTCTCAGCTCGTGCAATGGAAATCCGCTAGCCCAATCGCTGTGCGGATACATCTTCGAGCCTTATTGCCTGAGACTGTTGCATGAGGGTGGGGTTTTCAAGTATCGGGAATTGTTTTCTGGCGCTAAGAAGCCAAAGCCAAAGCAAAAGCGTAGACGCAAACGAGGTCGCCGAGATTTTGAAGGTGGACAAACAATTAACATCCCATCGTCATCGCAGCCTTCTCAAATAGTGGAGCAGGTGGAAGTCGGTCAAATGGCAAAACAGCTGTATGTGCCTCGGACATCGAATTATGCTGCTATTGATGCGTGGATGCCTCATTTCGGTGGATTCCAAATTACTGTGGGAAAAAGCATGACATCAAGGGCGGGGCGGCAGATGATTTGGCGAAACTGGGTCCGAAAGGCAATCGACTCTTCTTTTTGCTTCCACCACTCTACTACAACTCTTTCACCAAGAAGACACCTCAAACCATCGAGCAGTTTGCAATCCTTGTTCCGTATCCCGAGCAGTTGTAATCAGGGCTCGGAAAATAAAATATAAAATTGTACTCGTTTCTCAGAAAAAAATAAAACGTAACTGCAATACTGGCGACGGCAATAATACATATTGCAGTTATTGTTTTAATTTTTGGTCGTTTTGGCCTTTGAATAGCGTTGGTTCCAAATGAGAATGGTCAAACTACTAGTACTAATTCATTACAAAGGAGAAATCTGCGCGAGCTGGTCATTAAATATGGAATTGAGTCAGTTGGCATGACAATGGGAAGAGATGGTAGTGTACACAAGAACGATTTTGGTTGGAGGACAACAGTTTTTGTAGTAAAAAGGCAATATACTTATTACGGGGTCAATTTCATATTTTACGAAATGCTCGGTCAGAAATTTATGTTCCCGACGGGAATCCCGTAATATTTCACTACTTTCAAAATTCACAAATTTATATCGGTAAATTTTAGAGCGCATAAATTGTGAGTGGTGCACCTAATGTTCGTTGCAGTAAATTTGTACTATTACTATGAATGTTTGTACTATTTTTCCTTTTGTAAACTACTTTGCAACACTTGCAGTTTCTAAAACAAACTATAAGAAACAGTAATTTACTCTTAATAATACTTGCGGAGCATCACGAATACGTGTTGTTTGATGGGGCGACACCTCAAACTATGAGTACACATAGTTTTGGGCGACGCCCCCTCACATTTTTTTGAACATCAACCCCGCCATGGCGAAAATGAAGACGACACCGACAGGCGGAGCAAAGCAACGGTCCTTCAGAGAAGGGGGTACCGCAAAAGTCTGGTAGATCTGGCACCCTTCTCTAAATCACTTTTGTCAGGTGCCAAATCTTTCTGACATTCGAGGTCGTCGCTCATTGGCCAATCAATTTACGTTTGGGGTTGGTGGACACTATGCATTACAAAAGTAGGTGAGTATTTTTGTCGGGAGGTTTGTCGCCACGGGCACAATGCCACCGCAGCGCAGCGTCTGCGCATAAATTGCCTGCAGAATCGATCAAGCTCACCCACACCATCGAATTCAAGATAACCCCACCGCCGTATGTCCTCTACAACATGGACCAGACGGCGGTGTACTGTGACGTCGGGGCGAAGAAAACGGTAGACTTCGTCGGGGTGACACGGTTCCTGCCAATGGTGGTGGTAAGGGAAGTTATCGTTGCACAGCAGCGCTACTCGCGTGTGCGGATGGTCGTATGCTGCCTCCGCACTTTGTGTTTGCGGGAGAGCCTGACAATGAAGTTCATGAAGAAGTCAAACGCTACTGCGATCCGTGGGTTTGCAACGTTTTCGGTGCAACCGAAAGCGTGGTTCGACGAGCACGTGATGTTAGAGTGGATTGAGCACGTATGGCAGTACGAGGTGAGCGATCCGAGTGTGCTCATCCTGGACTGCCTCAAGGTTCACAAGTGCGATACGGTGCGTCAACGGCTCGCTGAAATGGGTACGTATGCACTTTACGTTCGCGCCGGCTGCACATCCGTGGCGCAGCTTCTGGACGTGGGAGTTATGTCTCCTTTTAAAAGCAGTTTAAAAGCTCGATACACTGCGCTATATACGACGCGTACCCCACCACGTAGAGCTTGTAAAAGCCGCCACGATATGTTTGAGCAATCCATGCATGCCCTACGATCTCACGCCTGAAACCGTCAAGTACTCGTTCACCAAGGCCGGCCCGTTCTTCCCATTCGACCGCCAACCGAGCTCTTCTCCACCGCCACTGAAATAGTTGCGTAGATACATAATGTATGTAAACCACATCGTTCTAAAACAAGGTGTGTTTTGTTGGAAGTGGCTTCATTGAAGTGTAAGCTGATTGGTCAATCCTTAATATAGGCGACTTGTCCCCTGCCAAATCTTTCAGGGTGCCAGATCTATCAGATTTTTGCGGTAGTGGACAGCTTAGCGGTGCGTGATTTGTAATATGTGGCTGCAGCGTGATGCGGCGATGCGTGACACAAGAGCACTCACGTTGCTTAAGCCGTAAAAACGGTGTATTGCCGTATCTGATGGATCTGATCATTTGCTGATGCAGGGCGCCGTCGCGATGGAAATGGAAGGCTACACGTACAGGCAGTACTACCATTAGCACTGCGCCAGTTGATGAGAAGAGCAAGGATTTTCCCGTGAGTTTGACCTACAAGCTGAACATGGTCGTGCAGTTCATGCTCGAGCCACGAAAGCAGCGAAACTGCAACACCGTGAGTATTTTTGCGCGGTGTTAAGAACATTGCATGTAATCTTACCCGTGTATGATGTTTATCTCAGGACGAGAGGTGTTGGCGCTGCGCAAACTCCAAGTCGCCCATGCACGCTCTTTTAAAGGGCCAAAAGCAAAGCTGCAACATCGTCCGAAAACAAGCCGCCATCGCACCACGATAAGAGCGTCAAGGATTAAGCAGCTCATTCGGTTCAGGTCGTTTTTTGGCTGCAGGTCACACCAAGGGGTAGCACAAAAATAATGCAGAATGTATAAGCAGTAGCGTACTCACGAAATGTATTGAATGCATTGTTCTCATCCTGCTACGTCTCAATCAAACGATTCTCGTAATCTTCCGCGGCTCTCTTCCTGCGGCCCTGTCACTCCGCTCAATCTGCTCGCACATCATGTCGAAGCTAAACGTCTTTGCGAATACGCACAAACTTTCAAAGCGACCAGGAACTTCATGGTACATCCGAGCTCGATTTTGCTCTGCATCAAATGCAGCTACCCTCCGTCGAGCTGCCTCCCAACGACTAGCTTTCGACCGTTGCTGCTTAGCACGTATCTCTTCCTTGCTCCAAACCGAAATGGCACTGAGCTTGCATTCTTCGTGTAAGCGCGCCGATACGTCGTTGACTACTGCCACTGACGTGGAGTCACCTGCCGACTTTATCTTCTTGTTGCGCAACTTGAAGTTTTCCGTTGGGTCGTCGTTGTGGAGCCGCTTGCGCTCCTGCTGCTGTGAGTGTGGAACTACTTGCCTCACTTGCCGCTTGGAGCGAGGGGTTCTGGACTTGCTTTGAGAGACTGCCGTTTTCTCGTTGGCTTCGGAGTCGAGGACTTATCGATTGGTACGAGACCAGGTGATCTATTGGCACTCATGGTGATAGCTTGCGAGCTCACAAGAAAAATGAGTTGTGAACCATGCTACCTTGTGTAAATGCTAGGCCTTTAGACAGGATACACCCCAGTCCATCTTCAATCATCAATCAGTGAGTAGAGTTATTCAGTATCCCGATATCAAATAAACACAGGTTTTAGCGAGGTCGCAAGGCGTGATTGTGAGCTGATGCTTTTTGCTGCATGACTAATAAAATTTCGCGAGCACTTGTAGTCGTCCGATGCACAGCTGCATTTATACGCTGTTCTTCAAGCTCAAACACCGCTCTCTTATCTGCAGAAAGCGTACTTATCAATCGTAAGAGGTGTGGTAAGATCTATGTCGTCTCGAGTTTGAACTCTAGACAACGCGACATAAGCAAACGAAACGCTAGGTATAGCTGAAGAGTGAAATACTACTTTGCAGCAGGTTAGGCCCTGGACCTTATGAACCGTGATAGCATACACTAGTCGCAAAAGAACGCCTTCGCGGTAACCGCTGAGATCACTTGTTTTCTTACTCCAACTTATTTTCTTAGGGATAATAGGTACAATGTTAGGAACGTTGACCAAGAAAGATGGCCCGATATACAGGTCAGTGATCCGAACCAGGACAATAGGAACCTCCATATTCTCAGCAAATATTAGGTCATACACAACACCATTTGTGCCGTTGCAGAAGCCTGCAGCTTGCTCCACGTCGAAGGTTAAAGTTACGGGTGCCTCGATGGATAGCCGAATATGTGTTCCTACGACTAGGTCTCTGTTATAGTTGGAGTTTCTGCTTCATGTTCTAATGCACGGACGGTTGTTGTAGATATATGGATATTGCGCTGCTTCGCAAGGCGCTTCAGCTGCACCGAGTGTTTTGAGCGCACAGAAACAATGGGAAATGGATTGGATGCTAAGCTGTCACTATTTGCTTCGTTGACGTCAAAATTGCGATATGCTATATGTTTAGCTGTCTGACCCCAATCTGGCATTTCAGCTCGCACACGATATCTACTATTAAATAACGCGACGGCTTCGTATGTAGTGCATCCACATCGAAGCCGGTGCAATGCCGAAAACCACTCAGTGTCAAGTTTTCCTCGGTTCTGGCCTGCTAAGCTGCACACATTGCATATTTTCCCAAATCTCTCGACCAAGTCGCTGGGTAGAGTTTAGAATTTTAGCAATAGGAATCGAAAGAGCGTAAGGGATCACATGATCCAATTGAGCCAGATCTCCGGTAAATATAACATCTCGTCCGCCGAATAAAAGATGACTACATTTCGGCCAGATTTCACGCATCCTTTGGTCTATCCAGTACAACATACCACACGAAAGCACACTGAATTCGTCTATTATAACTAAGTGGACGTCACAGAATCGTTCTTGCATTTTCTTTAATTTCGTGACACCTCCATTTTGTGTCGTCAGCGATGTGTAAGGAACAGAGAAAGCAGTTCTGGATTACGAGGTTAATTCGAAAGCTGAGCAAATTGTCTGTCTTTTGATGTTAAAAGCAGCTGTACCTTGGTGAGCCAACAGTAGGACCTGTTTAGACGTTCGTCTCGAAGCTGAATCCTCATGAAACACGTTATGAATGTCTTTGACTATGTGTCTTATTAGCCAACCTTTCCAGAACCCCTTCGACATGAATTATCATTTGCATAGATTCACAAAATGTATTATCACGCGATGCTCGAAAACGGTTTCTCAAACTGATTCATTGCTAAATCAAAAGGCACCCATTGTGATTCGTCCATTGTAGTGTTAGAGGTATCGATAGGGTAGATGTACGAGCTCTTGATCGACCGTCTGTGATGTCCAAAGTCATTAGCACTGCTTTTCGCTTCACGCTGCATTTTAATCCAAGGTTTGATGTGGGATTTCACAAATTCTAGGGCTTTTTTAATTTGATCAGCTTGATAACAATGCTTTGGTGTCCAGATCATAGCAGCGTTTTCTGCATTTGATGGAGGATAACCAACAACATTCTCATCTATATCATTCTGCTACTGAACAAATACAAATTCTGACTCCGGCATAGCGCTAACTCCACTTTCAGAGCCACGGGCTCTAAGGACATTAATATTCTGATGGCAAGAAAGGGTTAAGCTCGATTCTTCCGCAAGTTCTGTTCGAAGAGCATGATCTTGCTCAGCTTGAAAATCTTAGTGCAATCTTCATCCGTCTGAGGAAGCTCAGGCAGTTACCGCCATGGCTTATGAAGGAAAATTTCGGCAAAACCGTAGTCAGGACTAGATGAATCTGGAGTTATCCACGGTGTTCCACGAACGACGTGCGCCTTAGCGCGGAGTTTGATATATCCGCCATCATCTATTCGTTTCCAGCACACCTCAGGTTTAGATGGATTTTCAATAAGTTCATATTTCTCGACAAATGAAGCTTACGTCACATTATCAAAAGGTGACTCAATAGGACGTGCCATGTAGGCCGCCTCAACCTTTTCAATTCGAAAGTCTCTACTGTCTTCGCGGAAAGTAATTCTTCTCGCCCAATTCTGTAGTATCGCTTATGATGCCTCATTACCTTCACACGAGGTACTTACCTAGACTTGCCATGCATAGGCACCTCTCGCAGCAAAATAAAATAAGCTTCCTGTGCACTGACCTCTTGAATCGACAAGGTTGCGTTAGCCACCCTTTTAGCGTAGTATACTGTGGCATATTTGGGTCGCACCTCTTAACTGCTGCTGCTATCACGCTTTTGAAGCGAAGTGTGTCTGGTTCCGCTTTGCTTACATAAGCAGCGGTGTATTCTGCAGCACCGTAAGCATTTCCGATTAACTGAATGTCCATGTTGGCGCGCCAAAGTGAGAGCAGTAAAGGGCAGTAGTTATTAGTTGCAGGATCTTGACGCTTGAGATAAATCTTCACCGACGCAATGCCGTCAATAGAAGTATCACACTCAATCTTTGTATGACTCTAACTCCTTCGGATACTCAAATCTGCATTCGTCACCCCTTTTCCTGCAAGCCGACCGCGGAAAGCACACATGACGTTGTACTCTGTTAATAACACGAGCTAAATCACAACTCCATTCCTTTGTTCCGTGAACGGGAGGCCGTGATGCAAGAATGTCACCTTTATTATTTTTCTCACAAGTACAGGTATCACATGAACACTTCTCCAGCTCTTCAGGTGCTTTGGCCATCACTGATGTCACACTGTCAACATAGCTAGCTAATTGATGCCGTCCGAGTTCGCTTTCGGATAGTTTAAGCACGCCAGGCGCACAGTAAAGCATGAATATGCGGCGAGCCTCGTTGTTGAAACTCAATTCTCCAAAAGTAATCTATAATCTCGCCAAGATGTTTTACCTTTCCGCATAAAACTGTATAAAAAATGACTTAAATCTACGATCAAAATGGCACACTGCAATGTCGGGGTTCTTGCCCAGATAACGTCGCCTCTCCTGTGCAGTAAGATTTCTGGCTTGCACGTGTGACAGCTCAGGGTTACAAGCTCTGAACAAATCCCATATTGTGTCGGCCGCACTTAGAGTGAGGAAAAACGTAGACGGCAAAACACGGTTGCCTATCATAGCCATCAGATCATCTTTCACATTTGTCTAATAAAGGCCACTAACGTCACCGCGAACCCCGCGAAAGTATGGCTTCAGGGTTTCCTGTAGTTCCATCGCTTTATTAATTTCCGATTTACGGCCAATGGAGCTTCCATATTGCCCCGATGCTTGCACTATATAGTCATCGTTTTGGGGGATTGAGTCTCGGCGGACGAGGCCATCGATTTGACGCCTCTGTATTAAGTTCAAGCAAAATGATTTAATGTTTCCGTGGATCACGAACCGCCGATCATGCCACTTCATGGCATGGGCGCAGAACTCTGTTAAGAAATAGTCATGCAATCGATCCTCTTCGACAATTGGATGAAATCCACCTTGGCCATTCGGGAACAAGGTAGGAAATCAACTTTGCATCAAATGTTTTGCTGTATGCTCATTAATGGTATCTTTCTGGGGTGGCAACTCACCGGTCGGGTACAGCGGCTCGCCAATTACACTATTGACGGCATTCTAAAAGCTTTTCAGTTTCGGTCTGATTATCATTTCCGTCCGCTTCCAGCTCAAAAGACTCAATTATATCTAAGGTCTCGTCGTTCGGGCACTCATCACTTTCGTAGCAGGGGTAAACACTGAGTGTGTGCCATCCTCGCAACATACGGGAGAAGACGGTGTCTGAATCTCGTTAGCGTTCTCATTATTGATCAACCGAAGGTCACTGACCTCTGCATCGTCGCACGGCAGTGTTGGAATTGCAGTACTAGCATTTATATTTGATAATTCTGCGAGGACTTCTTCCGAGATCGATACATGTTCATCCATGTGGTTGTTATGAATTAGCCACTGCAGTGCTCGACGAATTAGTTTCGGTCGGACGCGGATGAAGTACTATCCTTTGTCTGAAGAAGAACAACACCAGACTTGGAAAGCGGTCTCGGCAATAATGTAGT
Source organism: Phytophthora hibernalis (assembly GCA_012656075.1). Lineage (NCBI taxonomy): Eukaryota > Oomycota > Peronosporomycetes > Peronosporales > Peronosporaceae > Phytophthora > Phytophthora hibernalis. Next base: position 13,750 of record JAAKBF010000099.1, read on the forward strand.
TATTTCACGAATATTATTCCAGTAATTTATGGCATTTCCCTGGTAAATTCTTGTTGGTCTCTATAGAGGTTAATACACGTTGTAAACGAGATACCTAGACCAATTAACCTGACCTCCATTCGATTTAAAACAGCTAGTTCGGAAGGTATTGGTCCTATTCGAAAACCGCTAGCACGGCAAAACTTCGGGATTTCCTGTTTCCGAAGAGAAGTATGGCATCAATTACAAAACCAAAAAACTGTGTTCCGCTAGGATCTGGACGTGTAATAGGCTCATTAATGACTTCGCATACGCCAGATGTGTTCTTAAGAGGTTCAAAGCATTTAGCGTTTGATCATAGCATTTCTGAACAGCTCGGTTAGCTTTAGTGGGCTCCCCACAGCTACCGCAGATCCGATGAAGCACTTGGTCTATTTCTCTGAAGAATACTGCACACAAATTAGTAGTAAACAAGCGTTTGCTCTCTATCTGTAACAAACACCCACAATCTCATGCCCTACTTACAGCGCCCGTCCAACTCTTCCAGTGATAAATTGGGGTCAAGCGCACGCTTAGTCCGCTTAGGACACGGAGGCATTGGCCGACAGAGTTTTGAGTACGGGTCTCCAAATATTCCTTTTCAACGCCAACAACATTCGCGCGTGTAGCCACCCTAAAAGTAGCATGGTGTGCGAGAAAATGCCATTCAGCGCCCGCTTGCTACACGTGTGACGTATGACGCATCTTAGCGATGCTTGTTGAAGCTCCGGCTAAACGCCCGAAATATAGCAATGCGCACGGAAAACGCAACACTTCTGTCCGCTTCCAGCATGTGCGACGCACTGAGTTGCTTCGCGATGCTCCTAGTATCCACCGATTTGTTCTAACGGCTTCCCGCAACTTCCATCATCACAAGTAGCTAGAACCCGCAATCGGACATGCGCACTCATGCGCCCATCCAACCGGCTCACAGTTCAAACATTGCACGAATAACCGGCGAATCATCATTACTGGAGACTCTGACATCCGCCCACAACTATCGATAGCAAAAATAGTAAGCGTCAGTAACGATGTCTAAAACTCCATTCACCGAATAAATACTTTATTTATGATAATTTATGGTTCCTTGGCCGCACTTCAAACGCAATTTACGTTCATGCGTCCGCAACGAACTGCAAAGCACCCCAACGCTCTTCTCATCTCAGTTATACGTCTTGCCCGCCCATAATCTTCAATTCAGACGATGCACGCGTCAGCAGAAGTTATGCATGCATCAATCTTCAACATGCGGCAGCACCACCTTAACCTCGTAAATCTCCCCACAGAAGGCGGCAAGTGCCAGAAAGCACCCATCAACTGTTTTTCACCTGTACGCAAAACATCCTTAGCCGTGCGCCAATGTTCCAAGTGGCGCCAAATGCCTTCTAACACGATCGGCTGGCTGAAATGATACCATTACCAGTTCGCCACACTTGCCCATCATCGTCAATGCAGACGCTTCACACGTAGGACAAACTACGCATTTCATGCATCCATCAATACCTTCAACATGTAGCAGCAGCAGTCCCGCAAGCCACTCCATTGAAGGCGACGTGTGCCAGAAAGCAGTCGTCAACTGCCCTGCACAAGCACACAGTAGTGCGTCGATGCTCCAAGCAGCGACGGCCACATTCTATCTCTATCGACTTCCTGCAATCATTGCCGACAGCAGCGGCTAGTGCCTATGCTCCACAAAACAGACCGCATCATTTCCACATCCACAGTCATGTCTAGTTGTATTCAACGAGTGTGGTTAGCGTGCTGCACTAGCTTGCGCCCGAAGCCGTGAAGCTTACTGTCTTCTAGTTCATCAGCACTGGCAATACTCATCGAAGCATACTCGTATTCTTTGTGCGCTCACCACACGCGCGAAGCACATGAGCTTCGTCGACAATACCCACAGATCGGGTAGTGAAGTGGCATTGCATGCTGAACATTAACAAAGCACCACACGCATATACATTTCGCCATACAACCCATTCGGAACTACCGCTGACACATACCTCCCGAACAACAGGCGCACAACAACCTACGGGCGTACGCTGCTGCAACCCGTCCTCTGTAGAGCAGCAGTGGGCCAAGCACCTCAGTCGTAGTGCCCCGACGGTTGCCGCCGCAGATATTTTACGCCTACTTCTTACGCCGCGCCGTTTTTACGAAATATATTAAGGATTGGAGTTTTCCCGCTAAATCAGGGCCTAGTAAGGAGTCTTAGTAGACCTTCATTTGAGCAAAAATTAGCGATTCACGTCAGTTCCGAGGTCCCCATAGTAAAGGCGACTTTTCCTATGGAATAACTTCGAACCTTGAGTTTAAGTCATCTGGCCACTGTTGCCGGTTCATCTTTCGACAGGTCAATGGTTTCTGCATTTGTGTCCCACTTGAAAACGTTCGTAATCAGAGTTTTTTGCAAAAACGGTTTCTAGTAGACAAGATTGTAAATGTACCCCTAACTCATTCTCAAAACTGATAAGTCCCTTCGTAAAAACGTAAATCAGAGAGTAAAACAGAGTATTGTGCTACACACAAATCCAGTCCAGTAAAACAGAGTAATGTACTACACACAAATCCATTCACACGATTTTAGGGACGACACCGCCAGTAGCTTCGTGGAGAAGGGCAGACACTACACGCACGCGCTGGTCGTCAGAGAGGTTGCTGGCTTGTGGGCGAGGCGTGGCTGGGGGCGCTGATATGGCTCATCGTGATGGTCTTGGGTACTTGGTGGACAGCTTTCTGGGGCGGGGCGATATCAATACTGATGACCTCTTCAAAATGCCACTTAACCGCTTCCGTTGGCTGTCATGGCTCGAGTTGTTGTAAGCCCGGCATACCATTCAAACCGTGGTATCGAGGCGGTTCAATTACTGCCAATAACATGGCTATATAGTTAGTTTTGATGAATCGCGAGCCTATCTCGTAAAGTGGACAATAAATCTGGAACGGACTGGTATCAAATATTTCAAACTGTTCGGACACAGGGATTGTAGTAGAATCGATAATAGTTGGGGGAAAGCCCACCGCGTGATGCTGTGAGGACTGTAGCCGTAGCGTTTGGGGTCCACGCCCGAAAGATAACGCCTCCCCACGTACAGCCGGATGACACTGAGTGGTGTCAGACAGTGGATGCAATGTGCAGTTGCAGTTCCAACCGACCAATAGTCCCGACATAAACGTGTTGGACCTAGCTGTCTTCAACGCTCTCCAGGCGCGCCAGCAGCGCATGGCTGCGCATACGCTGGACGAGCTGGTAGTGAACGTGAATGTGGCCTTCGACGAGTTGCCACCGGCAAGCCTGAACGCAGGGTTCCTAACTCTACAGTGCGTTATGGATGATTGCGTTGCTGTTGGCGGAGACTACACTTTCAAGGCTCGTCACCCGGGAGGGAAGACTTCCCCGGAGCACCAAATACTCTGTTACCACCGCATCATTTCTGCCCGTCCCAGAGCCATCTGCTATTGACGGCCATAGTGAAAGCTAGTGCAACAAGTTGACTATAGTTTTGGAGCAAACAAATAGTTGAAATTGATAATAGATTTGGAACGGACTGGTATTACTTTAACGGAAACACGGGAGCCCAGGATTACAACAATAACTTTGTATCAGGATTCACCCAGGATTATTGTACGGCTTTTACCAGGACGTAAGGTAAAGTATTTTTCTGGGTGGTATTTTTCGTGGTAGAAATGAGCCATTATTGAAACCGCTGCCAGAATGGGAAGTGGCGTGCCCCAGCGCACACAGGAGCCGGCGGCAACGAAGGCGAGAAACTCGGCGCGGAGATGGCGGACGACGCGGGAAACACGCAAAATCGAGGAACGACGGCGCGAAACCCGCCGCGGGGGCGGTGGATGACGCTGACAAGCCCAGACGCGCAGCAGTTGGCGAGAATCCCGACGCGGAGATGGTGAACGACACGGGCAAGCCGGACACGCAGCAGCCGGCGATGAAGGAGAGAAACGCGGCGCGGAAATGGTGGCCGACGTATGCAAACCCGCAAGACACGCAGCAGCCGACGACGGTCCATAAGAGAAAGAGTTTTAGCGTTGTACCGAGCGACCGAAAAATTCGGCCGCCGGTTCTACAATATGGCTTCAGTGGGTGTACGTCGACGGTTTTGAGAGAGAGACGAGCCCGACCAGGATACCGTCCGTATTTTAGTTCTTTGGCTCAACCTGAAGCTGTGAAAGTTCCGAAGTCTCGTGATGACGAGCGGCTCAAACGCCGCGGTACGAGTGCAAGATGAGTTCTCCTCCTCGACTTCGAGCTCGCCAGTCTGCGCCATGCCCGCCAACAGCAGCAAATTGCCGCCTTAACTGAACTACTGGTAATACAACTGGGAAAAAGACGTCTAGTACTTCGAGTAACAGAGACGTCAGCCACAACGCCAACCAACCTAGTAACGGAGGCATACCAAGGGCGGTGCTCTTGTGGCGAAGCTGCTTCACGAACATTGCTGACGCGGTCGAAGTTTGCGCACGGTACGCCAGGAGTGCCGACTGTCGGAGGGTACTCCGTTGATCTGGCGCGATCGAAACCTTGTAGTCACCTTGTGTACCCAACGGCTGGGCGGGTTACGCTCTTTCGGTGTTCGTGAAGATGTTCTGTGGTGACCAATGCGGAGGTTAGAGCTTGGTTGCTCCTTCCAGGGTCTGGGTGGGTGACGGCCACGCGGGTATTCTTCACGCGGTCGTCGGTATGCTGCGATCGAGTCTTGATTCAAGCCGATCACGTAGGGGTGTATCCTTTTCTTGTGCTGTTGTAGCCCTTTCCGTTGCTTGCCGCCTCCTCTTGGCGGGATCTTGTGGTGAGACTGATGTGCGAGTGTACCCTGGCCAAGCTATCCAGGTGCGCGTCGTGTTCTTGGTTGACGTAGTGATTTCTTCTTCGGGTAGGGAAATGTACCTCCTTCCCCGGTAGTCTAGAAAACACTTGCATCTTGCAAGGCAAATCGGAATCTATTTATACCAAAGTAAAGGTCCTAAAGATCTCTCCCCATCTCGCTCTCTTCCTATCCCTCTTGCGTGCTTCCCGTTTGTGCATTGTGCCTTGAACCTGATATTATGTACCAAGATCGCGGTACCGTAACGAATTGATAGCTCCATTGTACCCACAACCCATGTGATCGCCCGTACCGAAATGATTGCTCCAGATCAACCCCGCAGATCGCATATTGGCAGATCGCGTGTCCCAATGATTGCACCTGATCGCGTATTGGAATGATTGCACCAGATCGCGTATCGGAATGATTGCACCAGACGAAATCAGGTCGGTGTGTACCCAATTGTTGGTACACCGGTCAGGTCTCGCCCAGATGTCCCACAACCGGATGTAACCAGACACAGCTGCAGCTCTCGGGTCGCGATCCATCAATCGCGATCTTTGGGTCCTCACGTCGCCTCCGATTGGTGAGGCTCTGCAAGAGTCAGACCGCTTCACGTCAATCGCCCCCTGCGCTGGAAAAGGCAGTACAGCAGCCGCCGCCTGTGCACGCCACTATACCTCCCGACGTCATCTTCCCCGTCGCCGTCTTCACTCCCTCCATGGTTCACAACAGCCCTGTTCTTCGGGCCACCGTCACCGATAGCACCAGGTATGATGCCGACCCTCACCCACTCCGGTAGTCTCCACTCTCCCGATTGCGCTCCCTCCTGTCCACCGCGACACAGCTGCAGCTCTCGGGTCGCGATCCATCAATCGCGATCTTTGGGTCCTCACGTCGCCTCCGATTGGTGAGGCTCTGCAAGAGTCAGACCGCTTCACGTCACTCCGAGGATTGCCAAAACAAGAGTTCTTGTGTCTCTGCTTGAAGCATCTCTCAAAGACCGGCTACACCCGCAATGGGGAGCCTGATCAGTGCTTTTCAGCCAAACGGGCCCATTTCTGGCCGGACATCTTGCCCACGAACGCGAGGAAATATATCGAAGGCCCATTCGGGGGCTCGCTGACGAATTTGCGGACCTCGAACGAGTGGGGTCTCCACCTCGTCGAGCACCAAGGCAAGGACCAATAGCTCAGCCATTAGCATCTGAGGATCCTACCCGTCAAAACTTGACGGCCACTCACGACAATTACAAGGACACTTTGCAACGATTATCTATTCACTGTCGGGCAGAGACCGCGACGAACCTTTCACGCACTGCAGCCGAGTTTAATGTAGTGGTGCGGCCGACAGCACCTTCAACCAGTGACGCTGCTATTGATGATGAGCTGGTCGATATACTATCAACGTTGGCGCAGCGGTCAGGCGCGGGCCTACCCGACTTCATCCGACTAGTGCGCGGGCAAACTGCAGAAGATCCACGGCCCAACAAGGATTTTGCACGAATTACAAGACCTCCCAACGAGATTTTGCGCGAAACGTGGCCACAATGGAATGAAGTAGTCCGACGCGGTGTTGTGCCTGAATGGACTACAGAGCGACCACGCCAACAAACCAAACGACCGTCAAATCATGGATCACTTGCTGACCATTTGCTCGATGTATGACGGCGCATTCAGCAAGGAAAAAGGAGGGTCTCTACCTCCCTGCTGGAGCAGTGGACGGAAATTTTCATATCACCCCTTGATGCTGCCAAGCCGAGTGCCGAGCTGCTGGACGCGAACGGCGCTAAGACAGTCGACATTCGGCACATCAACGATTATTCTATTCCTGAAAGCGGATCCGTGAATGACTTCTCGGACAGGACCAATTTCCCTACCAGCACGTACAACCCTCCCCGGGACATCGCAAAAAGAATTTTCGCTCTTCGGTGCGACCATCCGTACGCACTATTGCTCGGCGACGTCTCTGGAGCGTTCCGACACGTTCCGATGCGCACATGTTCGCGTTTCTGATTGACGATTACGTAGTGATCGATCTGGCATGCGGCTTCGGATGGTGCGGGTCGCCAGCCTGGTACTTCCTTCCCGGTGCTCTTATCAATGGCCTGTACGAGAACGGTGCGATGGTCTCGGCAACTCAGCTCACACCCCCGCTTTCTGGTTCATTCTGGTGCGACGATCACACCTGTATTGAAATTGACGATGGACACCGTTGCTTCATCGCCAATTTAGCCCTACTTGGGGCCATGGCTACTGTCCTTGGACTGGCCGCTATCAACGAGAAGAAGTTCACGAGTTGGAGTGAACGCGGCCGCGCTCTGGGTCTTAAATGGGATTCTGCTGCTGGTACGGTGACAATTCCTGTGGAGATCACCAAACGTCTTCACACCGTGCGATCGATATTGCGGACGGGAACTGTGACCAAGGCATCAGTGCTCAGCTTGCTTGGGAGCATGCGGCATATCGCGACTTGCTGTCCACCAGCTCGTGCTTTCTTTCAGCGGGTCCAAGATGTCGCGATCCGATTTCCGCGATGGCGCCAACATCACTTCTCCGCAGCAGCTATCGAAGATCTTAAGTGGTTCGAGTTGATCATTCAACGTCCTGACATGTTCAACCAAATTCCGGTGTCCCATTTCGCGGTGGAAGAACGTCCAACTGTGCACGTGCATATGGACGCGACTGACGAAGGTCTCTGCGCTCTGGAACCAAGGCTACGCCAATACATTCGAGGGCAGTTTACAGACGCCACGAAAGCCGTCTTTCGAGCTGATCCGGATGACAACTCCATCAGCGTTCAAGAATTGCAAAGTGCCGTGTTTGCGGCACTCCATTGGGGCCTATCTGGTCCCGAGCAGCCAGCCAACATCCTGTTCACGTGCGCTTCTGGATCAATAATGCCAGTGCTGTGGCGTGGGCGCGGCGACGAGCGAGCCGACACCCTCTCGCACAGCTTTACATCCGGCTTCTCTCGTTAGTACTCTCTTATCTGCACAGCGGCGCGTGCGGGGGCGGTGGGGGTGGACAACGTCATGGCCGACGCTGGTTCTCGGGCCTGGAGCTCTGCTCATCCCCTTAGCTCCTCCACCTGGACTAAATTATCGTGTGGATGGACGCAGGTTCCAGTCGTCAAGCCCTACGACAATTTCTCTCTGCTGTGGGAGCAAGACTGCGCGACCACGCGGTGGCAGCATCTACCTCATCCAAGTACCATAGCTACTGGAAGCAATGGTGTCGTTTCTTGGGATTTATGAACTGGTCTCCGTGGTTAAATGAAGAACCCAGGGTGATCAACTCGAAGTTGGGCATGTTCGCCATCTTCTGCTGGTGCTATGGTTGGAACGAGTAGCGAGAAGGAAACCAGTACGGCACCATCGTGCTCAAACTGTCGAGCATCCGGTGGGCACCTTGGTGTGCAGCTTCCCATGACAGCTGACCTCGACATTTTCCTGCGTGGTGTTCGACGATTTTCGGATCCTGTGTCTAAAAAGCAGCCTATTTCACCGCAATTTCTAAGGCTTCTTCATCGGCAGCTCGTCCTCTTGCAACCGCGCAACCTTCTCCTGTGGGGCTCCGTATTACTGGCATACTTATTTCTTCTGCGAGGATCGGAGTATCTCTGCATAGGCAGGCAGCGGCACGACTACTGTTTGAAGTTGGCGGACGTGTACTTCTCAGATGCCCATGGAGTGCCCACGACGTACCGAGCCGCGGTGTCAGTGACAATCGGCCTTGCGAGGTCGAAGAATGATCAGTATGGAAGCGGAGCGTGGAGGACCATGCATGCCACGCGCGACTTGGCACTCTGCCCGAAAAAGGCGCTACGCTGCATCCTGAAGGCGAGAAAGAACCTAGGGAGCCAAACGGATGTGCACCTATGCGCTGATCTAAGTGCGTCTGAAGTGACACGGGCCCTCAAGTCGGTAGGAGCAAGCGTGGGTGTTCCTGTCCGTAACTATTCGACTCACTCCATCCGCATCGGTGGCGCGACAAGCCTACTCAATGGTGCAGCTGACAGGGTCTCCACCAAGCTGCTCGGGAGCTGGATGAGCAACTGCTTTGAAAGCTACCCTGTTCAAGCCGCGGAGGCCACACGGGGTCTGTCGCGACAGATGCTCTGAATTCACGACTCCAATGGCCAATCCTAGAGCGCGGTAAGCCATTTCTCGGGGGCCGCTCACCACGCCCCTAGCATGGAAGGTGTGGCCAAACACGTTTGCCCCTCATTGAAGTCTTGTGCTTGAAAATGAGGGATATCCGAGATGGATATCAGGATTTCCAGCAGCAAGGCGAATCCCAGAAACACTCATTGTGACCCGAATGACGATTGCCAGGTTCAGACGAGAGGTAGGAGCGCTGCTACGCAGTAGGCTCTCATTCGTGAATTTTCTCACTCGACGCTAACTCGCCTCACCACGCCCCTAGCATGGAAGGTGTGGCCAAACACGTTTGCCCTCATTGAAGTCTTGTGCTTGAAAATGAGGGATATCCGAGATGGATATCAGGATTTCCAGCAGCAAGGCGAATCCCAGAAACACTCATTGTGACCCGAATGACGATTGCCAAGTTCAGACGAGAGGTAGGAGCGCTGCTACGCAGTAGGCTCTCATTCGTGAATTTTCTCACTCGACGCTAACTCGCCTCACCACGCCCCTAGCATGGAAGGTGTGGCCAAACACGTTGCTCCCAAGGCGAGGTGCTCGGCGCAGATAAGTTGGACGAAGCTATCCAGGACATAACACACATAACAGCCGGCGACGACGGAGAAACACCCGAACTGCGTGAGCATTGCAGAAACTGAGACCGGAGAGACAGGAGGGATTTCACTGTCGACTGCATTTATGCGGAAGACATTCAGTCGCTTTGGAGAAACCCTGCTAGTCGATTGCACACAAGACGAACAGGTAAACGATACCTCGATGCAGGCTTTATACATGATTTATACAGGACTAACCCATGATTTGTATTACAAGGTAGACACCAACTACCAGCATCTGACGTTTGTGGTCATGAACGTGTTCGGTGATGGGGTGGTCATGCAGCACTAGGTGATAGAAGACTGGCACATGGACAGGGCTATATCACATTTCAAACGTACGCATCCTGACGGTTTGAAATTGCTGCGAGTGATCATTGTGAACAATGACATGAATGAAGTGCGATTACTACAGTCCAACTTCTCGGAAGCTCGGGTTTTAATTTGTCATTTCACGTCATTAAGTACATGAAGGAGGAGCACGCGAAACCTGAGTTTGGGAAAGTCTCTAATGATGATGCCTCTCAGGTGGATGCAGCTATTCATAAAATGGTCTACGCGAGCTCTCAAGAAGAGTACGACACACCACTAGAGCATCGCTGAGAGGTCTATGCTCGCGAATTGGACTGGAAGTGTTCCGTAAGTACTTCGCCAAGAACTGGGATTCATGTCAAGACATGTGGGTCATGCATGTGAGAGCTGAGCTTCCCACTTCAAGAACCACACCAACACTCGTCTTGAAATCTTCTTTGGGAAGCTGAAAGACGTAATCAACATCAGTATGAGCATGGATCAATGTGTAGATGCTCTGGTGGCAGGTGACAGACGAGCGGAGAACGAGAACAAGTACCGGTCGTCTCGTATTGATCACTTTGTCAACACGAACTACGATGAGGAGATGTCAAATGTTCTAAGGTTTACGGCCCACTTCGTAGCTCAGCAAATTGAGCCACAATATGCAGCTATACTGTCGAAGGCGGAAGTATACGCGTACGAGATAAGCTCAGACGATCCCGACGATATCAAGGTTCGCGGTGGCTCCGACATCCACAGACTCTGCATAAAGGATTGGAGATGTGACTGCGAATTTGGCTAGACTCATGCGACTACCGTGCCGACATGACATAGCTTACGGAAGACATACAACTTTTGCAGGAGCTGTGATTCCGTGGAACTGTATCGACGAACGGTGAGTTAGTTATATTAGTATGTACAGCATTCCTACAGGATTTTAACAGGATTATAATATCATTATACAGATGGACCAGTCCTGTGTCAAATCTACGGTCTGTACGTCAGATGCAGTACCAAGCCTTCGATGCGAATTCATCCAGCAACATTCGGAAGACCTCGGACGCATGCCGACCGGTACAAGGAAGCTATCAGGGCTACGCATTTTATTGCATCCGAGCTAGCTGTTATGATGAATGAGGATAAGTTTGATGGCATACTCGGGTTCGTTCTACTGCAGTGGCGCAATGTTCGACAGACGCGCAAGAGAGTGGGTGCAGACGATCCTTCGGAGAAATCGAACGGTTCAATCTGCGAAAGTAAGATCGAAAAAACTCGGTTGATGCAAATACAGATGCCGCCGGCGATGCCGAGAGAGATGCACCTGTATATGCAGAGAGATGCTAGCCCAGCAAATACGCCGGGAAAAGCTAGACTGAAGGTCTTCATTAACCCAAAGGAGCCCAAGGTTGGCCGGCCACAGAAACAGCGCACTGTGACGGCGGCTAGTGAGCGAGCTGATCGCAAATGGTATAATGCTGCTGAACATGGTCGTGCAGCAGCTGAAGCAGATACACTGCGAATTCTCTCGCCCGTGAAAAGCAAGGGCTTGTGGAAACGCAAAGACGACTATCGTGGGTGTTGACACAGTATGCCCAAGCTGCCGACAAAAAGCCTTTGTTCCGCAAAATGCGGAATCCTGTATTAGTACTGGATCCATTTTACGTATAGCCCACCAAGCTGTTGGACCCATGTATGAAGATGATGCCAGTCCGAAACAATAGACGGGACCCCGTACTAGTTAAAACTGAAGCCGCAGAAGCTACCGGTCCCGAAGAGTGGTTGAAGTCGTGCAAATTAAGGACGTTGGAGCATTCTCGCGCCAGCATATTGAGCTGATAAAACGATTTGATAATATGAAAGAAACTGTTCAACTTGGCTTGGATGCGGTCAAATGGATCTCGGAGGATGCACTACCGGCACTCCTGCGCAATACCAAGCAAGTTGGAGATCAAATTATATGTGCTTACCCATATCAACACATCGACGACCTCGATGGCTCCCTGAATTCGTGTATGCTATCTTGTATAAAGTGGTACCGCCGTTGTGGCTGTCGGATGTATGCATCCGCGGACTCTGGGACAGACTCGCCAGAGATTACACTACATGCCGATTTGCAGTGTTCCAATCAGTATCTACAAAACCTTCACGTGCGCGAAATACCGGGAGGAAATCGTATCGGGTGACGTTCTCGCTCGCATCGTGACTCACGTTTGTGATTTGGATGTGGGCACTGTAATGCTCTCTCTAAACTTCGGCAGCGCGCACTGGTGGTGGATCGTCGTTAAGGCGTCTGCTCAGAGAATCTATTACTACGACCCGCTCAATCAAAAAGGATACGAGCGGGCTGCAAATGGGGTGGCCAGGTATCTTAAGTTCCACGGGCTCATCAACTATGAAGTGGTGCCGCAGAACAACCCCATCCAGGTCGACCAATTTAGCTGCGGATTGTTTGTATGCTGGATGTTCATGCGTCAAGTGGTGCAAGGGATCACGAACGGCATGGGCGATAACGCTCTACCCCTGCGCCGGTTTGAGCTGTTCTACATGTACTACATGCGGATAGGACGCTTAATCTCACCTATCAAGAACGCAGCAGCGACGGGGTACGTGCTGCCGCAGGGCATGCTTGATGAGGGCATGGCCTTGGCAGTTGGAACTCTAGAGTCAGCGGACGATGACATCCATCCAGACTAGCTGGTAGTTAAGTTTTGCACGTTTTGGAGCTCTACAGAGTTGGCAACACACGCTGGTTTGCTCAATGAATACATGTCGCTATCTAGCTTGTGCGTGATCTCTGAAACTAATTCTTGTCACCAACGTGAATGACTTGGCAGTTTAAGCGAAAGAAGAGTTAGTCCTGGACTAGTCATGCAACAATCCTGGGGAATCCGTTCATCGCTCGCAGCCACACGTCCTGTATCTTGCGTATCTTCCTCGTCCTCGAACAAACCTTTCCCATCTGCTGATAATGTTGATCTTGTTAGACAGGTTCTTATAATCCTGATGAGACCCTGTACACAAATCCTGGATACTTCAGGATTATAACGAAAAATACCCGCCTTGCTTTTAAAGAAAGCAAGTGATCGCCATATTCTAAAAATACCGAGTCCATTCGATCACTATAGTGGGCGTGCCTGCAGGTGAATCAAGCTGCTGCAGCTGCTGCAAGACATACTGTACAGCATTAATTAAAATTTTACTCCGTCAGCACTACGGTATGCATTGTCAACTCCTCATCGACTACAAAATATTCGACGTTCGCTTTGTAGCTGGTGGTCGTCTGTCATGACCTTGGCTCAGGCCGATCATAACAGCCTTGAAGAAGTTCGCCGTCGAGGCGAGCAGATGCACCGCCACATTCATCTCGGGAGCTCCAGGTCTGAGTCTAGCAAGAACGCGTCCTTTCCCTCCCCCTTGTACTCCACCGCATACACCTCCGCTCACGAGTTGTTGCTGTACGAGCCACGGTATCCCAGCGCCTTCTGCTGCGGCACTTTGCGCGTACCTCGTACGGCAACATACTCAGGATGTCACGCACGCAGATCACCGTCGAGCTGTAGTACCCATGCGGTGCCTGAAATCCATCGCGTCCGTGTGGCCGCCTAGGAAGCGTTGCCGGTATCCTCTATATCCACCTGATCCGCCAGCGCGATCATATCAGTCGTCGACAGCGTCGGGTGGGACGCCTTCACGGGCTTCAACGCAGATGATTTTTTCCCTGCTGTGACGGTGGTCACACGGGCCTTAGTTTTAGAGGAAGCGTTAACGCGATAACCACAACAGACGCCTGGCGTTCCTGCTGTAAGATTGCAAAGGCCTGGCCTTCCTGCCCAATATGGTGCTGAGTACCAATTGACTTGCGAGCTTCGGATTAGAGTTAAACTGCTTTATATTAAGAACACTGTTGTACTTTCTAACTACTGCTAACTATCTGCACCTGGAAGTTTGGACGTGATTGACGGTACAACTCGTGATAATCCAGTCGTCGGTACAGAGTTCACTCAAAGCCGGCACACAGTTGCATTTCTCTTAAATCCAAGTAATTTTGCAAACACAACGGCGTCAACACGCACCATGCCGAACGATAATTTTGATGTGGAATACAATTTGACTTCCCTGAGTTTGAACATCATGATCAGACTGAAAATGTTCCCGAGATCACAACCTATTGGCACAGTGTAAGCGCTGTCAATGGCGAGGAAGGTACCGATACCATGATTGGTCGTAGAACAGGTCGGACCAGCAAATGGATTGGTGGCTACAAGTATACGAGGATCAACAAAAACACGATGAAAGTGTACTATCGGTGCAGCCACTATCGCAGCTCGCACTGTAAAGACAAATGCGATTTTTCTTTGTCCTCGATGCCTACGGAAAGTTTATCCCCGTACGTGCGGCCGCTCCGTACTTCCAGAAGACTACATTGGTCCCAGTGTTGAGACGGACGTGACTGCAACCTTGAAGCGCGAAGTGGATCATTTAGCAATCACCATCACAGCAAACAGGGGCTTTATTTGGGACATCGTGCGCGCAAAGTTCTATGGTAATCGGACTACCAGCCTTGCAATTTATGGACTATCGCGAGTGGCAATTTTGAGACGTGTGAATCGAGCAAGATCTGAAGAATTCGGCAGTTCTGTTTACGGTCAAATTGAAGTTTCACCGTGGTCGCACGTGCTGTTAGATGACGGAAGCCCTTCTGAAACAAACTTTCTTCCCTGCCACTATTCTTACTACGATCGCCAAGCTAAAGAACGGCAGCGTATGTTAGGGTGGGCACATTCAGCTCTGCTGAATATGTTGAAACACAAGAAGACTGATGTTTTCGTCAACGATACTTTCAGGTGTGTACCTCCTAAGTATAAGCTGTGCGTCATTTTATCGATTTATGGCAGACCAACGCGTTTGTACTATCCGGACGCTTTCGTTTTGTGCAGTTCCAAGGAATACGAGACGTATTTTCACGCGATGAGACTGGTACTAGATGAGACCGATTACACAATGGATCCAGAGTTTGTGTATTGCGTCCTTGAAGCAGGGTTGATCCGAGCGATCACAAACCATTTTCACGTCGACCTCGATGCCCTTGAACTGGAGTGAAAACGAAGGAGGAAATGCCGTGATATCTCTGCCAAAAGTGCGCTTGAGGGAATTTAACCGTTGTGCTAGCTCTTGTGGGCTGCGTTTCCACCGATACATCTTTTGAGCCACATGACGCCAAACAATCTGGACCCCTTGGTCTGCATACGGGCGTGCTAGTAGGATGCCTCTTTCACTTTAAGCAGGCTTGCAGACGCAAGATTAAAGAATATGGAATTCCGAATCTTGAGTGCTCAATTGCCATGCGGCACGGTGCTCTAGACATGCTCGCTGTAATCAAACAAGACAAAGTGAAGAAGTAGGAAATGGTTTGGTTCAAGGCGAAGATTGCATCCGAGTGCGAGCTAGCAGGTCTGCGTTGTTCCGACTCAAAGTCTAAAAGGTTTTGGAAGTACTTTGTTCGTACCTGGATCGTAAGGTTCCCTCCAAAGCTTTGGAATGTAGAGCCATATTCGAAGGGAGTGATTAGCAGAAGAAATAATCCCTTAGAACGCTTCAATCGTGAGATGAATGCATTTTCCAGCAGCCCACCCGAATTTGCCCGATTTCGTTGTAGGTATTGTAAAAACCTTGCTCGTCGCTAACCAACTAGAAGTTTGACATCGATTTAGGCAGAGCAAAGGCCCTAAACGACTTTCAATCAAGAGACTAAGGCCTGTATCCATCCCGGATAACGTGGAAGAATCAGCGTCCTCATCTAACAGTGATGGTGAGCTGATGTCAAGCGAAGATTTGGATAGCGTGCTTCACCCGGACCTACGACGCAATTGTTAGCCTACGCATACAAGGACCTGCACATGTACAAGTTGAGAACTTCGGAGTACTTCAAGATCAAGCGGGTTACTACAACGAGATCGCCGCTTTGAATTCGGGTAGTGATTCAAACGAATGAGAGATCGGTTGCGACCGGTAAGGCTAGTGCATGTTTTGAATTTAATAAATGAACGATTCTTTGATCGTATCTACCTACCGAGTACGTCTGATAACTCTCAGACGAGAGTAGGAAAAGCGAAGAACCGATGAGACGGATCAAGGAGAGGGGTCGGGATCGACTTCAATTCCATTCTTAGTCAGACCCCCTTCAGCAGCTCTAAAGAACTCAAATATAGATCTCTAGCTTGCATAATTCTTCCAGATGCGAATTCATCTGATGGGGCTTCGTCAGTGAAGTCAGGTGCAGGGAAACATTGTGTCCGATAGAACGCTTGCTATTACGTCCGATACTCACAGCAGTAAACGCATTCGCGGAGGTGATGCACCGATCTCAAGCGTGGGCCAGTAAATTAGCACTCCGTACACCAGTAGAAATTGATTCAATGACAGATGATGTAATGCTTCCGTTGTTGTAGGCAGTATGAATCTTGAGTGATTCTTCACGGGAAAGCACGTCGAAGTAGCGCGATCTCGCTTTTTTAAAGCGCCCACAACTGTGCGAGTGCCTCTTCATCGCGTGATGAAGTACCCTCCGTTACAATAGTCGGCGTGGTTGTCGGTGCAGTTTTTACCATAGGACTTGGCGTACGGTCGTGAATGCCGACTGACGTGGATTGAACAGCTTTTTCGACTAGTCTTCGAGCGTTCGTCCTGTGTTCCATTTGAATGATCCAGGAACGAGGGATCTGGCGTGAGATCTACCTGGTGTCATTAGGAAGCTTGAGCCACTAGTTGCGAATCCGGATTCCCCATGACCCCGCAGCCATTTGCTATCACACTCATCGCGGCTCGAATCATTCAGAGACTTGCGTTTTGCCGCATAAATCTTGGCATATGTGTTCCCCTCGGCTTCAACAAAACTCCATACTGCTGCGTGCACCTTCATCTTTCACTCAGAGCTTAAAACTGCATCGAAGCAATCGAAAAGACATCAAAGACCTTATCAATATAAATTTGGTCAATGTGAGATGGTGGTATTTGAGGGCTTATAGACGACTGAATTAAGCCACTCCTCGTTTCAAATGTAGCCGCTGAATAAAACCGCTCCTCGGTTACAAAGTGGAGGGTGAATGTACCAGCTTATATGTGATTTAAACTCTAAAATAGGCCGGGTGAATTAAGCCGGTCCGCGGGTCCAAAATATACTGGTATGGATGGTGTAAATGCTACAATCCTGATAGATGATTTGTAAAGCATTTAATGGGTCGAGTTAGTGTGCACCCTGGGTAAAGGTTCCAATTAAGTCGACCGGTCGAGTTAATGTGCATCCTGATAAAGGTTCACATTAAGTCGACCGGTCAAGTTAATGTGCACCCTGGGTAAAGGTTCACATTAGGGAGACCGGTCAAGTAAATGTGCACCATGGTAATGGTTCAAATAAGTTGACCGGTCGAGTTAATGTGCATCCGGTCGGATTCAGTTGCGGTCCCGTTCACGGCCCAGACGGATAACCGTTGCGGTTCGTTTTCAATTATAGAATTGGCTCATGCGCATTCCAAAACACTCCAGATATCCAATACGTCGGAGAAACTACGGTTTCCGCGTAGATACTGTCGTGGGGACAAACACTCGAAATTTGTATTCTGTGAGAGCTTACGAAATCAACTTGAACTCAATTTTAGGGCGAACTGAAAACCCCTAGAGAATGGTTGATTCCGTAAGCCCTCACTGAAGTCGGTGTATGATCGGTGAACCAGACACGATCTTGGTGGCGAGTCCCTGCACAGATTCTTTGCATAGTCTTGTGTATTGCTTCAACGTGTGGGATGCCCACCGTCCGTGAAACTGGATGGTAAGCGCATCGACGCCAGACGGGTACATGTGGGTTGCGCCTCCGGCTCGTAGCGAGTGTGCACTGCATTCCGCAGGATTGTTTCCGAGCCTTGATGGATCGAAGTTGACAACTTCCCCGACGAGATGCAATCGATCCTGCCAGTTGTATTGAAGAACACGGCCGAGACCACAATGTGCTTTGAGGATGCAAAGGGTCCCAAACATAGGGCACATGAATCGATGACCCGAGCGGTTCAGCATTCGGAGTGTCGGCGTGCCACGTTGATTGGTTTTCGATCCTTTCAGTCGGATGTGTACAGACTCCTCTTCATGAGCTAAGATTGTAGTAGCTCCAGAGCTGTTTAACACGGCGATGTCTTGTGCCTTAAGCGCAAACCACGAAAATCTCTGTCCTTCGGCGGCAATTTCCGAGCGCCGAAGCAGGAAGAAAAATAACAGACCCCGAGAGCTTGATCGGAAGGGTTTGAAATGTCGAGAGAGCCAAAACGGTACTCTAGTAGTTGTAGAGATACCGGTGTCTTGTGACGCACAGGCGAGTCGAGGCGTTATCCCTTTTAGTAGCAAGCGAATTTGTGAATGGTCGCTGGGGAACTGGAGAGCCGCGGCGTGGAAGAAGTGCAGGATATCATGTAGCGTACAAGCAATAATGCTGCCGCGCACAGGTCGACCCGAGCCGAAGCCGTACTGGAAATCGTGAATAATGAAGTCGGTTATAAACTGGACCTGCTCAACCGTTGAGTATTCCAGCACAGAAGGTTGGATTCAACGTCGGGTAGACCACACATACCAAGATCCCAGGGCACTGCTGTACTTGGTGTATGTTGTTGCCGCCACAGAGTGTGCTCGGAGATAGTACGCCAAGTCGCCTCCAGAGCCAAAACATCCGAAGTGGGTGTAACCTGCGTCCAACCAAGCGTTAGTTTATTAAATAGAGCAGCCATAACTCGACTGCTGTTCATTTGCGTCAGCTATCCGATTCTCCGTGCCAGCCACGTGCGATGACGAAAACCGGAGGCCAACTTTAACTCCCAATGCCCAAGTAGCCGGATAATGGTTTGAGCCCTTGTGTTACATGACAACATGTTGTTTTGCCAAGCCACAGCGGACGTATTGTCAATTCGGAAATGGACATGCACCGGTGTCGTGCCGCCACCGCTGCGGGAAGTACACCACTGTTAACCCCAGGCCTGAACAGCAAACGCACAGGACAGTAGCTCCCGATAATTGATATCGAAACCCACCGCTGGATAGGTCTTCGTTGATTCGATGAGTTGCTTCTCAGCGGGCTGAGCCGATAGCTTAGCACCACGGCGTTCGCCGCAACGAGAGCACAGATGCCGCTGTCAGAGGCATCCATCTCAATGATCACGTCTGGAGGGGGTTGTTATGAAAGTATTATTGAGGGGCCCATTCAGCAGCGGAGAGTCTAGAATGATGGACCTCCAGAGAATATCTTGCTTCATGTCTTTTGAGACCGTAACTTGGATGACCCTACCGGTGGTAAGAGGATTGCTGTTGCCTTTGTCCACGACACCAAACGGGCTTATGTCCACTTCTGGCCAACGTTTCAGAATGTCAGGTCAAGAACCAGACAGCGCCAAGTGTCTTGCTCCTTGCGAATGTTTTTGATGAGAACCGGGTACCGTTCGTCCGCGGACTTGTGGTTGGATGGATACGACTGTTGTCGCGGTAGCGTGTTCTGCAAGGGCGCCCGAACACCCGACGTGGTAATCTCCAGTAAAGCGTCGAGATGTCGATAACCCGCACAGGCGCGGCGGATAACATTGGGAAGCATCCGCTTATTCGGACGATAGTCATCGCTAGTCTGACCGCACATAAGCTCGAAAAACTGCGGAAGTTTGATGTCCGTCCGACGTACAAACTCAGATAGCACACTTTGGAGCACTTTGTTAAGCGAGGGTGACCCCTCAATCGTCTTCAGCGACGCTGCCGGCAAGGAAAGTCCCACAGTACACAGTGCAGCGTTGATGGTACGCAGGCGGATTTTCTCCCAAAGTCCTGCCCGGGCTTCCGCGTTCCTCGCTAGGTGAGTCGTGACTACAGGGTTTGAAGCAGAACGCTGGCGCGCACTTCGGACCCGGCGTGTGCAACCGCATCGTTGTATCTCCGATATTGAAGGCTCGCTGCCACTTGACCCACTAACTGTTGTGTCTGTGATGGCTGTCTGACTGTCGCTGTGCCTCAACAACGCCGCGGGTCCTAACGCTGAATCGTATGTTGCATCACGATGTGGACCCGTCGGGGCGCGTTGCCGAGTTTGTACAAGAGAGCCTTGGGGCGACTCGGACGACGATAGTGTGCCATGGGGCGACGCGAGCGTGTTCGTAGGACCATGGGGTGTCTTTTTGTGTGTCTGCATTGTCGTGCAGACATCATCCGCAGCACGAGGCGCGGAAACCAAACTGTCGTTCATGGGACGGACAGAGGGCCGCCGGATTAGGCCGGACGATGTAGTGTGTTCGTTTGCAGCACCAAACTGTAATGTATTTAAAGTGGTATTGCATATGTACCGAAGGGCCGACGAACTGGCGGAACCTCAGCTACCTCACTCGTGACGGCGGCGGTTGGGTTGGCGACGTTCAGGTTTGTAGTAGCGGTCCAGGTACTCCTGCAGGTATCATGGTAGGCGGCCGTTCCAGCGGTGGGTGCGGCTATGGTGAGCACAGCGCTCAGCGCTACCACTATAGTACATGCCACCTGCGAGGAACTGGAGGCACGGTTCACGGCCTTCGGTATCACGAGGAATTAATCTCCGGATTCGCTCCGGCATAATCGCCGGGTGAGACGTCAAACCGCGGCGCGGCGGAACGGTTTCTCGGCGAGATGGCGGTGATGGGCCGGTCGAGATGGGTGTGTGTGTCGTAGCCATGCGCAGTGCAAGTCCATTCAATGCGGATTGCCAGTCTTGACTGTGGTAATCCCCAGCTCGGACTGCTTCGCTGAAATATCGCCACCAGTATGGCGAGTCCACGAGCAATTGGGCCAGTGCCCTTCCAAGAAACAGGTTCACGTAAAGTAGCGTCAGGTTTACGCGCTCAGGCGTGTTGTTGTCTCTCTCCATGTTCGCCTGGACAAACCGCTTCAGGCTTGACAGCAGTCGGCGGACGTGGTCGAACCAAAGTGCATCGCTGAACGAAAATAAACCACCGATAGCCGCCAGCGGATTCTCGTAGGTCGCGCGCCTCGCATCTGTCACCGGCAGGGTTGCCGCAGCACCAACGTCGGCGGAGAAGTTGGCGTTGGTAGAACCTCGCTGCAAATGCTCCATCTCAGATTGTGGGCGAAACTGCATCACAGTTAATCCTCGCGACCCGAGGCGACCACAGAAAAGCGCCGTCAATACGGCTGGCGACGCATCGAATCGCACGCACTCGAGTTCTCGAATATGCAGTACGAATGACATTGACGATAGCCACGTACCTTGGCTTGGGCTGCTGCTTGAAACTTGAAAACTGAACTATTTGTTTGTTGCTACGAATGGTGCGCTTGCCCACACCACAGACCGCTGAACTCCTCTGCAGGACAAGTTGCAACCCGAACTCGCGCTCCTCGAGATCGGAGGTTTTGGTCTTGTCTGAACTCCTTCACTACAAGAAACCACCGTTCTTGTCGATGCCGACAAGAACCACAAAAATCTCAGACACCAACGGCTGAACGCGTTCGAGTCCTCAAGATTTGACAGCAACATCGGAGGTAATGGGGGCCCAGCAGGGCTTCTAAATGGGTTGGCGTGCTCAAGGGAACGCTGACAGGCTGGCGTAACGACCTATCAGTTCCCGTCTCTCTTTTGTGAGAGAAGTTCCGCATGAGTCGCTGAGTCGCCAAGATTTCGCAAGAAGGGCGCTGGGGTAAAACGCAAGCTGAAACCGTACGAACTCCTCATCCTGGAGTTTTATGACACCTGCTTCAGTGAAGGTGATATAGTACGGCCCGTAGATCTGCTCAAATATTGCCGCAAGAAGGTTTTTTACCGAATATAGACCCAAACTGATCGAGCGCTGGCGACCGGGATCGGATGAGCAGGCGGACGAACAGGAGGAATAGCGAGTGGATAGTGGTGACAGAAAGGAGGAGACGGCCACTCCGAGTGCGACAGTCTGTAACAGTGGTGACATTGGTGAGCCGGAGGTGGAATCTGCGTCGACACCGGACAGCGAGAGAGATGAAGATGAGGGCTATTTAGACACCGACCCACCGGATATTCTATTTAATGGGGCCTCAATTTTGACTATCCCTAAACTCGGCCAGAATTCAGCTAGGCGGGGAAGCTTTCTACAGTGCAGTATCTGCCACAATGGATGTCCGCTTGTTTGATGTAAACGCGGGGGCGATGACTGGTGCGTATCCAGTTGGTGAAATACCGAGGGGGTTGTGCTGTAACTGCAGCGAAAGACATACAGACTGTTTTACCTGTGAAAATTATTGATCGCTGTCGTTCTGAGACATAAAGGGCTTTCCACAGAAGACATTGTGGTGGAAATCCAAGGTGTTGAAATTATTGAAATGCCAACTGTAGCCTTGATGAAGAAATAGCTTCAAACCGTCGCTGTCCTCAAGAGGGTTTTGGAATGCGGTTATAGAGGGCCTCTTGGAATGCATACAGATTCCAGATTCCCGGTAACATTGTATCCGCTACGGAGGTTCTCGAACAGAATTTTTTTAGCACAGACGGATCAAGATATTCTACATCAGCCCTGTGACGGAAAAGACCTCACAGTATTGCACTAACAGAAACATCGCTTAGACTTCCGTTGGAGACGAGGTCCAACATCTTAGCCTGCAGAATAAAAATATTAGACTTGGCGAAGAGTAATAATTAATTGAAACACCTACTGTACCAGCTTCGAGTGAATAGGCAAACCATCAAGCCCACGTGATTGCAAATTTGAAAGGGAGTCGGCGACACTGGCGCCGTTCGTTGACGCTCGTGAAGTATTTTTACAAGCAGCGCGGCGCCAACTTCTATATCACGTGGGTTAAAACTTTGGATTTTACTATTGCTGGTTTGCGCGAGGTACGAGACCCAGATGAATTGGCTACTAGGCTTGATGGTTTGCCTATTCACTCGAAGCTGGTACAGTAGGTGTTTCAATTAATTATTACTCTTCGCCAAGTCTAATATTTTTATTCTGCAGGCTAAGATGTTGGACCTCGTCTCCAACGGAAGTCTAAGCGATGTTTCTGTAAGTGCAATAATGTGAGGTCTTTTCCGTCACAGGGCTGATGTAGAATATCTTGATCACACGAGAACCTCCGTAGCGGATACAATGTTACCGGGAATCTGGAATCTGTATGCATTCCAAGAGGCCCTCTATAACCGCATTCCCTCAAAAACCAGCAATTTCCTCCAATCGCAGCCCACTACCATTCAGTCTGCAATATGCTGGTGCTGCTGCTGATGTGCGCCCTCCAGGCCGTGTCCTGCGTGGACGTACCCGTGGAGACAGGCTTCTCATTCTCAGGTCTGCACTCGGACTTTGCGCAGCAGTTCTACCTGTTCTACACGGAGTTAGACACGACGTCGCAGCTCTCGGACGTGAGCTCTTCCGCTCTACCCAGTGCACTACAGCAGACACTCAGCTCCAATTCGCTCTCATGGAGCGATCTACCAGGTCTACTGCAACGCGCCTTCCTCTGGGACGCAGGATATGTGCTCACGCCCTCCCACACACTAGCCAAGGTCTACACGCGCTGCGGTCGCTCCATGGCGGAGCTTGTGGTGCCTCCCAAGGGCTTCACACGAGCTGGTTGCCAGCTACGGGACTGTGTACTACCGGACGGGACGCGTTTCCACAGGTCAAGCAACTGTAAAGCCGCACAGCTCTCGAGGGTCGTGCAGTGCGCAGTGGACGCCGCGGACGACAGCTCAGCACCAGCTTACGCTGCAATCTGGGGAGACGGAGGACAGGACGACACGCTGCCGGAGGTCACAGTGCAGCGCCACGCCTACGTGGACGACGACGGCTCGTCCAACTTGATCTTCGCACTGCACACGACGGCCTACGAAGTGGCCTACACGCAGTGTCCCTCACGCCGGCCATGGTCATCCCCTGCGCGCCGTACAACTTGGTCAACCAGTCGAGATTCTGCTCGCCAGAACCTGGGCAGATTGCGTCCGCGTGGCTAACCAAGTATGCAGCAGATCAAAAGCAGGACAGGACGTGGCTGCTGGTTCCGTTGTGTATCGTCACGTTCGTGATTTTCGGCACGGTGGCGGTGTACAGATACAAATCAGCGTTACGAGATGAAGCACGCAGAGAAGTTGACTTGTTCATGCGTGAAAATCGCCATCTTTTTGACAATGGAGCGGTCGAAGCTTTCTTGGTGCCGAAACGCAGAGGCAAGGGACGCTCCCGCAGTCCTCGAACGACTGGTACTAGTCGGCAGAATCGATCCTCGTCGTCGTCGAGTCTTGACAGCGATGACAGTGCGTATAGCTCTCGGTCGTCCATCAGCAGGTCCCGGGATTCTTGTCGTGACGGATCCGAGGTGTCCCTGAGCTACGACGAAGGAATCCAGAATGCCGCAGCCTTTGAACATTTTGACGCGACTATCGGCTTGTCCGCGTCTGCGTTCGACCCGTTGGCGTCCAATTCACGAATCCCTCCTCTTGAAGCTCCTGCACAAGGATTGGGGAACGGTGAGACTACGCCCGATGAAGCGACGACGCGGAAGAATGAAATGTCAATTCAGAGCTTCCGTCTCTTTGAATCACACCGCAAAATCCGTCGGCTACGTATTCCGGTGGGTGAGTTACAGCTTTTGCGGCCTCTTTCTCGTGGCACGACCGGCGAGGTATGGCTTGCGCTCCACAGCAACTCACAGGTCGCGATTAAGCAGCTGGTGCCGGAAAAGCGGCGTTTGCTTCCCGAGGTGGAGATGATTCTCGCTGAGATCTATCTCATGGCACAGCTAAAACACCCACACATCGTGACACTGAAAGGAATTGCCTGGAACACGCTCGAGCACGTGGTCATGGTGCAGGAATACATGGAGGGCGGGGATTTGCAGCATTTTCTGGCACAACAACGCGCCAACAATGTTGCTTCCACAGCTCCGATCAGTTCTGGCAACACGGTCGTAAGGCGCTCAAGGTCGATGTCAGCAGGCTTGCCTCAAGTTGACGAGGCTGCGGCCACCGCGGCAACGTCTTCGGGTTCTTTCGCTGGAGGCCCAGGCGCAGCCGCTGGAGGATTGATTCATTCGACGCATTCGAGTCACTTCACGTGGTCGAAGCAAAGCTGGCTATTGCACAAGCTGTCACGAGTGCATTGGCCTATTTGCACGCGCTGACACCCAAAGTGCTGCATCGAGATGTCAAGTCACGCAACGTAGTGTTATCCTCTTCCTTGGATGCGAAGATTTGCGATTTTGGCATCAGCCGACGCAAATGCAGCAGTAGCGATGACGAGACTGCGACGGCTGCAGCTGGCACGTTATCATGGACCGCGCCCGAATTGTTGCTAGGCGAGGAATACACGGAAAAGGTCGACATTTACTCGCTTGGCGTACTTCTCAGCGAGCTGGACACGTGCAATTTGCCGTACCACGACACAGCTTCAATGTCCGAGCGACTTGTGCAACACCCTCTCCGTTTGATGAGGCGCATTATCGACGACGGACTTCGCCCCAGCTCTCGCCGGATTGCCCGCTGCCTATCACCCACCTCATTGCAGCATGTGTGTCGCGCAACCCGAAGCTACGTCCGAGTGCTGCCGATGTGGGCGCCTGGCTGGCCAGTGCTCGTGGAGAGCGACTGCTTCGCAAGAGCTCCAGTGTATTAATTACCTAAGTGTACTTGTCATTTATTTGCCGCTTGTCGTTGTGGTGCTCAGTGAGATTAGAACAAGCAGAGGAACGCACGTCGTGGTAAGCTACAATTTCCACAGGAAGGCTGTCCTATCCGGCTCATTCAGGCGAGTTTCCTGACCCGAAACATCGCATCGTAGTTTGTCAACGTGTCATTCTTTCCACAACGAAGCTGGAGGAAACTGAACAGCATCAACGTAATAACTGTTCTCGTGATTGTCGATGCCTCGAGTCGGACATGCTCGAAACGCTCGCTTCACCAACACTGCATTTGTCAGCCAGACGCTCTGCAAGTCGCAAGTTTGCATTTTTGGCGGGAGTACTTTGCAAAGTCTGCGGTGCACCGAAAAGGTCGTTGAAGATGTGAACATGGATACAGTATTTGACTTAATTGGAGTCCAGCTGGGTGGACCACAACATCAAAGTCTCTGTTGCGAACTTGCGAGTGCTGTTTGTGGACCACAAGTTGCTGAGCTACATGTATTAATACATGTTCCTGCCTTCCCGCCTGGGCAGCAGACGACGGCGACGCGCGCAGCGTCGCCACCATCGACTTCCTGTCATTGACAGGCTGTCAAGATGACAGTGTCAACTTGGCCTGCCACTGCTTTCCCGCCAAAGATTAGCTCGGGCAAACGCACGCTGATTTCAGCTCATAGAATGGACTTGGGGTCGGCGTGCGCGAGTGCCTTATCCAGCGGCGCTTCGTCTACCATTGCCGCGATTAGCTCTCGGTGCGGGCAGCAAGCTGTAGCTTTGGCGGGCAAGCAATGTTGTTGCTGCTCAAGTAATTGCGTCGGACGCTCAGCTGCGAGACGGCGAGAGAGCGAGCATGGACGACCACGTCAGCGCCAAGCCTGGTCTCAATCGGAGCTCTACGCGCTGAGCGCGCGCTCCAGACCGGAGCGCACGGCTGCGAGACGTTCGAAAATCCACCGTCGCTGATTTGGTTCGTGAAAAAGGTTCGCAGCGCGTTCGCGCAATGGGGACTCGATGTGTAACGGTTACACAACCGCGGGCCAACTTCAATCAGCGCTTTTGGAGCCCGCGCATCTCGAGGCACGTCACTTCCTGGCTCGCGACGGCAACTCGCGATGGCTGCACGCTCTCATGGCTGACCCGGATTTGACTGCTCTCGACCTCGCCTCAAAGCAGCTAGCGTCTGCATTGACCGCTCAGCTCGTTGTTGCGCTACACTGCAACACCAAGTTGGTTCAATCGACTGAAGGGCCTTCAGTGAAGGCTGCCTTCAACGCCACCTAGCGGCTGGAGATTGTCGCGCGCCGGTGAGCGAACGGCAAAGGCGTTTCCGCTGGTCAGAAGCGCACCCACTGCCAACGCTACTGCACCAAGAGAGCGAAGGTCTCAAATACTCATTCCAAACAAGTATTTACAGCCATACTGGCTGGCCAAAGTTTGCCAACAAATGCCGCATACTGAAAGTGAGACTTTCACCTGGAGCTGCTCGCACTGTCGTCCAGATAAGATCCGGCCGAAAGTATCTTGGCCCGTCTCCGTCACTGGGACGCGATCCAGCGGGCGCGACCGCTGATTGGCCCACATACATTTTTGCCGTGTGACCACCGGCAGACCCGGCGGACAATGCGCACAGAGCTCCGCCACCTCTTTCCACGCTTTGCCTGCTTCATTCGCCGATTTCCATAGTCCAGCGCTAATGCCGTCCGCGAAAACCGCCCGTCCGTCCGACTCGACCCGTCCGGGTCCTGCCAAGCGCGCGCGACTCGCAGTGAAGGTCGACGTTGAGCTGCCAGCCCAGTTGTCCAGCCCTTCCGCCGCCTGCAAAGTGCCCAAGTTCCTGCGCTCGCTGTACGCGATCCTGCAGACGGAGGACCCGCACATCATCTCGTGGGTGCAGAACCGCGAGCTCACGCCCAACAGCGTCACGGCCTTCCACATCCTCGAGATGCCGCGCTTCGAGCGCGAGGTGCTGCCCAAGTACTTCAAGCACCAGAAGTTCGCCAGCTTCCAGAGACAACTCAACAACTTCGGCTTCCGCAAGTGGACCAAGACGCAGTCCAGTGGCGTATGCACCTTCAGCCACAACTGCTTCCCGCCGGACTTGGCGGGCTCTATCAGCTCCAATTTGTCGGTCAGAGACCAGTGGCGTCAAAAGAGCACTCAGGTCATCCCTCCTCCGACTTCAGCCATGGCTCAGTCGTCCAAGAGACGCGTGCTTGGCAATGGTATTGCTAAGGCTAAGGCCAAGCAACAGGTCGGCAATGCAGTGCGTCGACGTCCTGAGAACGTACGGGTTCAGGATCGTGACCTGGGTGACGCGTCCATCGCGGAGCTGTACAGGAGCCCCAACTCCAATGCCAACATGGAGAGCAGCGCCTTTCGCCACAGTCTGAGCCACCAACCTGCTCTGAAGAAACTGGCACGACCTAATGTTGGAATTAAGCAGGACACAGAGTCACTCAACGGACTGGAAGCCTTCTGCGACGACTCGTTCAAGTTCATCCTACCGCCGCTACAGCCACACCACCTCCTGTCAGCTACACCTAGGAGTGCTGCTCCTCCTGCGTCATTGACGCCGTCGTTCTCGAACCGCGGCGACTCCAACACATCTCCGGCTTTGGGTGGGTTCCGGTATTCGATGGCTCAGGTGGTCAACAGCAACAGCACGCCGACGAACTTCTCCACCGACGGGTGCAAACCGTTCGAGTTCAAGCAAGATACCCAGCCTCACCCTTACCCGCCTGTTGCGGGACATCACAGCTGTGCAAACGGAGCGGCCGATGCTGCAGCAATGCAAGGGGCCTTCCTGGAGCCTTGGATGTTGGACGCACAAGTGGAGTCGTCGAACTTGGACTTGGGCTCATTTCCACTTGAATTCGACTGCAAAAATGAATTCGACTGGCAAGAAGGGTCGAGCAGCAGCAGTTTTCAAGGCGCCGCAGTCATGCCTGCATCCTCTGCGGCGATGGCCTCTGCCTTGTCGACCAAGGAGCTGTGCCACCAGCAGGATCACGGCGTGCCGTCCAACACGGAAGAGTTCGGCTTGGATAACCTTCTCTTCGCTGAGTAAGCGGGAAACATGTCGAGAGCACACAATCAACACGCACCAGCGCTGTCAGCGGGTGCGTACCAACACCGAGGTGAGGCCCTCCTGCATAGTAAGAAGAGCTCAGATAATCGGAGTAGCGTGTAAATGTAGTGCGTACGTGAGCAACCACGATGAAAGAATGGCACGATGACAAGCATAATAAGAAAACACGAAGCTTTTTGAAATGGAGTTAACAGTATTGTCTTGCACGAACTCGACTGACGAGTTATGCTGTTGTTGCAGTTGTTGAAGACAATGAAGTCTGCCCCGCTGTCTCGGACGAACGACGCCTTCGCCATCACACTCAGAACAATTGCGTTCGAGTACCATCGAGTTGTATGTCACCTTCTCGATGCGGTGGCCCTGACAGCGTGGACAAAGCTGTATCGATGCGCGCCGTTGGGGAAGGATTGTGCTCTGTTGATGCTGTTGAGCCCACTTGTCCAGGATACCACTGGCCTCGAGCTCCTCTCGACTCGAGTACCCCAACCAGTTCATGTCGACGTTTTCGCTTGGTGTCGAGTTCCACGACATGGCATACTCCGCTGCTCTGACGAAAGGAATTCGAGAATGAACTGTAGCCTTCAGCGTCGCTTTGCAATGAAGCGGCGCTTCATGGACGGTTGGCCACTTTCCAAAAAAGTCAACAATTATACGTGTACCATACGATCGAGGGGAACCCAAGGCAAAGAGTACTCTTCCTCATATTTGAGACCTTACTCCAATGTTGGCAATCCACGGAAGCTCGCTCGCAACGGCAATCTGCAAGACGTCAACGGCTTTCAATTGGCGTTCTGGGCCGGTACAACGACGAGCTGTCAATGCAGACACTGGCGAGCAACTTCGATTCTTGCCAAGCATTGCCAGGAAGTGACGTACCGTTGAATCAACGGCGTTGATTGAAGTTGGCCCATGGCTGTGTAACGAGTCCCATTTGCGCGACCGCGCTGCGAACGGCCGAGCCTGTGATTGTCGATGCCGCAAAACGCACGCTGAAACGTATACATATACCGTAGTCGGCTCAACATTCAAGGTCACTGTAGTCTGCAGTGACTGTACAAACAACGAAGTAAACTCCGTGGTGGCCGCGACACTGATCGATTATCAGTGTTCGAGCTGCAGTGGTTTCGCGATATTTAAAAACCTGGGTTTCACAGACGGCGGGAGGAGTTCTGTCGGCATCGACAATCACAGGCTCTGCTCGTACATGTAAGCTTCGTTGTTTAAAGAAAGCCTTGGCACGTTGACGTTGACAACCTTGGTGTACAGGTACCGGTAACTAACCTGTACAGACTGTACAGTACAGTGCTGCGTGCGTATCCTTGGTTAAGTACCCTGAAGTGTCCACGTCGACTTCAACGCTTGACAAATGTTGTCTCCGAGGCAATGAGTGACTCATTATGAGTCATCGATTTGGTGTTGCACACACCAGACCGATATGCGTCATCAGTTGGGGACTTGCAGTCTCAATGACGCAGGTGGACGACAAGCTCAGCCGGGCGTTGGCCCGCCGCCGCGCCGTGGGGACGCTCCGCACGCTGCAAGTGCCAGACGAGAAGGCCCCTGTAGCGGTGGACTTCTACTCCAACGATTACCTGGGTTTCGCGCGCTCGCAGTCGCTCCAGGAGCTCGTGCAGACGCGTCAGACGGAGCTACGGAGTCAACATAAGCACATGCTGGGCGCTACGGGTTCGCGCCTCATTTCCGGCAACTCGCGGCTGTTCATGCAGGTGGAGAAGGAGCTGGCCACGTTTTACAACAGGTTCGTACGCAGTCTGGAAGGCTGGAGCTATGAACTGACTCGGGTGTCACTGGAACTGCAGCGAGGCGGCGCTGCTCTTCAACTCTGGCTACGCTGCCAATATGGGCGTCATGTCTTGTGTACCTCAGGCAGAAGACGTGATCTTGTACGACGAGCTGGTGCACAATTCGGGCCACGAAGGCATCCGGCTGAGTCGTGCGTACACTAAAGGCCGAGCGTTTGCGTTCCGACACAACGATCTCGATGACCTCGAGGACAAACTGCAAGAGTATCTGTCGGCTACGAATGAGAGTGATGCGAAGCCTTGTGTGTATGTGGTGGTCGAGTCACTGTACTCGATGGATGGAGACTTTGCGCCACTGGAGACTATGGCTGCGCTCTGTGAGCGAGTGGGTGCCTTCCTCATTGTCGACGAGGCCCACAGCACGGGTGTGTACGGTCCGCAAGGTTCCGGTGTTGTACGCGACCTTGGACTGGAAAACAAGTACAAGAATGTGCTCGCATGCCGTGTCCACACTTTTGGCAAAGCGATGGGCTGCCACGGTGCTGTGGTGTGCGGCTCCCAGGTGCTCATCGACTATCTCGTCAACTACGCGCGGTCCTTCATCTACACCACAGCGTTCCCATTCGACCAACTCGTTTCCGTCGCCTGCGTGCACGAGTTCAGTAGTAGCGCCACAGCTGATGCACTACGCAGCTACGTGATTGAGCTAGTCGAGTATTTCAAGGACAAAGTAACCAGCACTCGTAGCATCCCGCGTGATGCCCTGCTGCCCAGTGACTCCCCTATCCAAGGTGTCGTGTTCGAAGGCAACCACCGCGTGCTCAAGGCCTCCCAGCAGATGAACGCAATGGGCATTCACGTGATCCCCATCCGGTCTCCAACAGTACCGAAAGGTGCTGAGCGCTTCCGTATCGTAATCCACGCCGACAACACTCGTCGCGAAGTGGACCTGTTGGTGAACGCGCTATCTGCCATG
Organism: Phytophthora hibernalis; assembly: GCA_012656075.1. Classification (NCBI taxonomy): domain Eukaryota; phylum Oomycota; class Peronosporomycetes; order Peronosporales; family Peronosporaceae; genus Phytophthora; species Phytophthora hibernalis. The sequence continues at coordinate 45,109 of JAAKBF010000099.1, forward strand.
TTCGAAGCCCGCCGCGACTCGAAACTATAGAAACCATCGACGTGTAAGCAGGATAGACGATTTTGGGACGTGTATTTGCTGGATAAGCTTCTGAGCTCAACAAAACCCGGCAGTTCTAGACAGCATTGTCGACGCGCGCAGTGCTTGCACCGGCCCGCAGTGTGACGGACGCGTCATCCTGCACAGCAGCCTTGGCCATCGCTCGCTGCAGCAGCCGCGCGCAGCCAATATTGCCACTTTGTTCTGCAATAAAGAGCGGCGAGTGGTGGTCCACGTCTTCTCGGAACGGGTTGGCGTGGTGGTCCAGCAGCAGCTTGACACACAGCGCGTGGCCGCCCAGCGCCGCGAGATGCAGCGGCGTGATGCTGCGCTCGTCCATGGCGTTCGGGTCGGCGTTGGCCGTCAGCAGCAGCCGCGTGCACTCGTTGTGGCCGCCGCGCACCGCGTAGTGGAGCGCCGACAGGTTCTCAGCACTGCGGGCGTCCACGTTCCTGTCCGTGGAGTGCACCCAGCGCTTGACGACGCGCGCGTTGCCAGTTTCAGCCGCTTGACGCGCAAATCCCGGCAGGTCGGACATGGGATGCACGCCCACGCGGTCTTCGTCCGTCACGGCTTTGCGCTTCTTGCGCAACATTTTGCGGGCCATGACCTGCAATTGCTGCTTCTGGTACGAGGACGCGGCTACCAGGAAGACGAGGATGAAGACGCCCACGACGCCCAGTGCTAGGGCCAATGGGTGGATCTGCATACGGCCAGGGATTGGACGCCCACGTTGATGCGGGCGTATTCGTGGGTCGTCGAGTCGATAGGCTTCGTCGTGGATTAAAACGCCGGACACGAATGCGTCCCTGACGTTGTGAGCGCCCTACGCGTAGGCAAAACTGAAGAACTACGGTAAGGAATGGTATGCTGTGTAGGAGTGGACGAGGGGCGATACTGAGACCAAGTGTGAGATTGATTAGCAATGGACGACTTGTACGCCGGTTTGCAGCTCCCCAAGAAGACCAAGCGAGAGCGAGAGACGAAAGCAATTAAGCAGGATGAGACGGTGAATAAGGAAGTGAAGAGGCTGCGAGGGGAGAAGAAGCCACTGGATCTGACGGCGACGGTGGTTAAACTCGAGGGATACATGGTAAAGTGTTAATGACCATTGGTACCGGTAGATGTACTGTACTTTGCTAACTCGTTGTTGTTTTCAGCTTGTGGACAAGAAATTCGCCAAGGCCAGCGCGTTGTTCTGCCAATTGATTTCGAACCAATTGACGGCCGAGACGAGTGAACTTTTCATGAAAACGATGACGAGGTTGATCGATGCAAAAGGAGAGACGTTGAGCGGGACAAAGGAATTCCAGACGCTCGTTGAGACTTTGGATGACGAACGAGAGATTCTACTGCAAGTTGAAGGTGACGACCGAATCGAGCGCGAGCGAAAGATGGAGAAGTGGAAGTTCGTGGCCGTCACGCACGCACTGCTCTTTACAGATGAAACGTACCAGTTCAACAAGGCTGCGAAGGTGGTGAAGCTTCGGTTTGAGGAGATGGTCAGCAGTACGGACGAACAGAACAAAGAGGAGCGAGCTCAGCAACTGCATTCGCAGTTAATGCCGCTGCTGCGCACAGTGTACAGCAAACTGAGTGTCACCTGGGCTACCACGATCGTGGAGGGCGTATTGGCACTCGGCACGCGACACCGTTTGCTATTTAACGAACAAGACCGCTTGGAGATCGATTCGTGGACGAAGGGTATGCAGGACCGCCGTAGTGCACCCGCCATCGCTCGATCTGCGGGCTCCGACGCCCGCCGCAATATCGTCGTTACCAACGGATTCAAGACTTCAGAAGCCGGTGCCAGGGTGCCAGGCCGCTACAACCATCCTCTCTTCAACAAAGAGATGTAGCATCAACCAGCACCAACTTAAGATCATTTGTAGCCATGTTGCTTCTCACACGTCACATATTACGTACCCTACACAACTATACCGGTTTCTACCAGTATTCCATACCAAATCGCGTTTCCTGGGCCACACACGCATCCAGCAGCTCTTTGCCATGTTCACGCTTCGTGGCGGCTTGACGTGCGCCGCTCCGGCGTCTCAGCAGCTGCGCGCGTTCGCCTCTGGCCAGAAGAAGCGCGTGACGTGGCGCCAGAAGGCCAAGATCGAGGAGCGCAAGCGCAATCCGCCGCCGCCGCGTCAGCAGCCGCGTCAGAAGGCACAGCGCCAGAACTTCCTCGTGTCTCCACCTGTAGACGACGGCAAGAAGTGGCGCGTGCTCAGTGCTGCTGTATTGGAGCGTCTGCCAGTAGTGCAGCCTGATCTGAAGGACTGGGAGGTGGACTTTGAGGTCATGCAGCACGAGAAGGCGCTGCGTGAGGACCAGCGACTAGAGGACGATTTTTGGTTCATGGAGCCTGGTACCAAGCACATCACGCCCGAGGAGGCCCCGCGGCCTGATGACGTTGAAGACCCCGAGGAGATCATTGGCGCCGGCTTCCACCTGGCTCCGCGCGAGACGGAGGACGACGCCAACAACAACCGCAAGTCGCTGAACCGCGCGCTCAAGGGCCGCGTCTTCCTGCTGGTCAAGAGCGAGCACAAGGACGCCAAGTACCCGTGGTTCTTCCCTCTGGGAGATAAACAGGAAACCGAGAAGATGCGCGACGCTGCGCTCCGACACGTGGGCGAGATGGTGGGCGCCGAACTGGAGGCCACGCCCGTGGGCAACGCCCCCATGGGCTACGTCAAGTACCTGCACGAGGACGACGCCGAGTTTAACGGCACCAAGGTCTTCTTCTACAAGTCCCAGCTGCTTTACGGAGACGTGGCGCTCAACCAGGACAAGGCTAGCGACTACCTCTGGGTGACCCGGGACGAGCTGACGGAGTACCTCGACCCCGAGATCGCCGACTACGTCCAGAAGATGGTGCCGCCCTAAAACGCATCCGTCACCGTAGCGTGAGTTTGACTCTTCGCCTTGATGGATACTGGTATCCCTGTAGACAGCCGTTCAAGAAGCGCTGGGCCTTGCTTAGCAGGCCGAGCAGCATGGTTCGAGGTGAAGTCTCGTCGAAACCCTCGCTTCTTGACAGCGATTAGACAAGCGAATACAGAGCCAAACCGATTCCGAGATAGAAGTCACGCGTTGGTCGTTGCATTGGCTACATGTATTGTTTCGCTTCGAAGATACAGTACCAGCGTTTAACGATGCTCGACCGTCCGATCGGTTTTGACGGGGTCCTCTAATCTTACCATCCCTCCCCATTGGTCTAAATCCAACTTGATTTTCGTCCAATGCGCGCATTTTCCTTATTGCCGCCCACTCGGGCTTTATCTCCATACACAGCGCCAGGAAACCCCGCTGGCCATGGGCGACTCGGACGCGAGCTCCGGCTCCAGCAGCAGCTCCAGCTCCGACTCGGTGCTCATCCGCGTGCCGCTAGACCAGAAGCGGCGCAAGAAGCTGCGCGCGCAGCTGCAGGCGGACCAGCAGCGTCAGCAGGCGGCTCGTACGTTAAGCGCGTCTCCACGGCCGATACAGCTCTCTGCGGCCGTCAAAGCCGAGCCGAACGTGGACAGGGGCAAGGTGCGCTGCGATCTCCCGCAGCTCCGGGGTTTTAACGCGCGTTTTAACGCCGTTTTACCTAATTCCACGCAGGGAGAGCACATTTGCGTCGTCTGCGAGCGAGAGGGCGAGCGCCTCGTGGTCTGTGCGGGTCCCTGCATCTCCGCCTTCCACGCGGACTGCCTACCGCCCGATAGCGGCGCCGCGGAAGCCCAGAACGAGGCCTGGCTATGTCCCAGCTGCAGGAACAAGACCCACGCCTGCTTCCACTGCAAACGCACGGGCGTGGAGCTGCTCGAGGACGAAGAGGCAGCTGCCAGCAGCGCAGACTCAAGTCAGCGGCCCGTGCGCAAGTGCCGCGCGCTCTCGTGCGGCAAGTTCTACCACCAGGACTGCATCACGCACTTCCCGTTGGCTAGAATCGCCATCAACAACTTCATCTGTCCGCTGCACACGTGCGCGGGCTGCAACCAATCGGGCGCGCAGCAGGAGGCCGTGCGCTGCATGCGCTGCCCCGTGGCCTACCACGCCAAGTGTCTGCCGTCGAACTGCGTGCGCCAGATCTCGTCCAAGCTCATCATTTGTCCTAAACACGCGGTGCAGAGGGGCAACGAGAGTGAAGAGAAGAGCGTGAAGGTCGCGCTTCCCAAGCAGCTGAGCCAAGTGCAGGTGGAGAAGGATGATGGAGCCATTTCGGAGGCCTCGGCCGTCAGTGCCAGCAGCAACAGGAGAAGGGAGAAGCGCGAGAAACGCGACAAGAAGGACAAGAAGAAGAAGAAAAAGAAGAAGAAGAAAGACAGACACAAGAGGGAGAGTCTCGCGTCGCTCGGGGACGATGAGCAGGAACACGAAGATGGCAAGAAACGGAAGCGGAGCAAACGGGAATCGCTGGACAATGATGGTAGCGCTGTTCGTGGAAGCAGAGGAAGCCCTTCGACGCCATCAAGTCGCCGCGCGGAGTCGAATGCACCAGCCTTCACTCCGTCGGCAGGTGTTGCAGAGGCGGGGTCGCGATCGCCAACGTCGTCGCTTGCATTATTTGAAAGTCCTGCGACTGCGACGAAGCGGATACAGGAGCGCCTGGTTGAGGCGTTGGGGCAAAGTGATGATGATGACTCTGATGAATCAACGAACAGTCCTTCCATGAAGAAGAAGCGCCCCAGCAACCAGATTACAAGTTCTCAAGCTGAGCTACCTTCAACTGCGACTGGTACGTCAAATGAAGTGCGGGCGGTAGTGAAAGAGGAACGTCCAACGGCACCAGCGGCAAAGATTGAGCAAGTCGAGGAACAGACAAATTCACCGGTACCTTCTTCCCCTGCGTCTGCTAGTCCACAGGGTGATAAACACTGGTTGGAAGCTCGATCATCGGCAGATGAGGAGAGTCCTGATGCAAAATCTGAGCGGAAAAGGGAGCGCCGCAAAGAAGCGCGTGATGGCATTAGCGCTAGCCGAGCTGATCAACACGAGCAGTCCTTCAAAAGTGAGCTGAAGTTGGAGATCCCGAAATCACCGTCGGCAGGTGCCTTGATCCCGTCATCATCAATTGCAGTTGCGGCCGGGTTGAAGCTCAAGCATGTACCAAGCGATGGCGACGACGATGATGATGACAGACCCGGTGGGACTGCGACGCCTACCACAGATGCAACACCGAGAACGCCGAAAGCAGGAAGACCAATTGGTTTGGGCAAGAAAAGGAAAAAGAACAAGGCTAAGCGTGAAGCGCATCGTGCTATCAAGAGGGAGGTCAGTGAAGAGGAGGAGGAAGAAAACAACGAAGCAAAGTGGGTGCAATGTGATAGCTGCAAGAAGTGGCGTACGGTCCCGAGAGACCTTAATTTGGACTCGATGCCGAAGCACTGGTACTGCAATATGAACACCTGGGACGTACAGTTTGCGTCGTGTGTTGTTGCTGAGGAGGTGTTGAAGCTGAACCCATCACCGCAAGCCGACAGAAGGAAGAACAAGGTCAAAACCAAATCCAAGTTGATTCTTCCTAGCACAGGAGACGACGGTGGTTATGCGTCTTCTTCCGGATCGGGCCCATTAAAAAGGTATGGGGTCCCAACGGGGTTCTGTTACGGATATGACTGCGCTGGACGAGAAGGAGAAGAAATCTTCAAAAACAAGGATAAGTCGAAGAAGCGCAAGATTACCAAGCAGCTCAAGGAGAAATATCGAGAAGTCAAATGGGTTCAATGTGAGAGTACACAATGCGGCAAGTGGCGTGTCGTTCCAGCATCTATCAATTTTGATCGGTTGCCAGCAGTATGGTACTGCCATCTTAATACGTGGGCTCCGGAGCTTGCGAAGTGCAGCGCACCAAACCCTTCAGAGGTGGATGTGTTTTTGCTGAAGCAGGCGAAGAAGGACGCCACAGGGTCTGGTCGTCCATCCAAGAAACCAAGATCTTCCGCATCTATTGGAGACGCTGCACCAGCAACAACTGTGTCGGTTGTTCCAGGCGGCAGCATCACGCCAACATCTTCAGCAACAGACCTTACTTCTCTAAGTAGATCGAATTCGTTCAAGCACGGAAAAGGTTCAAAAGCAACGGTATCTGGTACAGTGATCGGTGCGTCAACCACTGGCGGGGGCAGCAGCAATCCGGGAGATGCTAACAACAATCCAGAGGTTCACGGCGTAGGTTACTCTTCCAAAGGAGGTAGAGGGCGATCGCACAATATTGGTGGCACTGGAATCACCAACACGACTGGTATCAAGAAGACGGTGTTGGAGTGGGCAATGTGTGAAAAGTGCAACCAGTGGCGAAAACTGCCTCAGCACATCAAATCGTCTACGCTACCCGATAAATGGTATTGCTCGATGAATCATTGGGATCCGTCGCACAACAAGTGTAGTATCCCGGAGGAAGTGGACCAGGAGCCTCTGCCTGTGCCTCATCCATGGGACAAGGGAAAGCGCCAGCGACCCCGTCGAGGCAAGCTGAGCTACTCAGAGTTGCTGTATGGCAGCACTGGGCAACTACGCAAAGCGTACACCTCCGAGTCTTCCACTGTGTCTTTTGAGTACGAAGGCTGCACCTACCAACGCGATGATCAGTATAAGCATAGCAGTATGTACGTGTCACCCGCGGCAATGGCTGCTGCTGCTACCATGGCAGGATGGAGCGGTAGCGATCGAGTGAACCGGGAAACCAATTGCTGCAGCGGATCAACTACCGCCGACGTTTCTAAAGTGGACGCGCTTGCAGCGGCTACTCCTCCGCAGGCGAGCGTCGACAGCGTGGCTGCATTGGTGCTGAAGAATATGGATCTTCGCCGCCGCCGCAGCGTCACTGAGCTTTTCGATGCGGTCAACTCTGCAGCCAAGACTGGAACTTCTGGGCTCACGTCGTTAGCAATGGTCACGGCAGCTCTGGGCCAGTTGGAGCATCGCGGACTGGTTGAGAAAGTGGACGAGTCATCGAGCGACGAAGACGACGGGGGCGAGGAGGAGCCGTTGCAAAAGCGAAGGAAAATGGAGTCGTTGCTCTTGAATGGCGCGTTCTCCATCCCGACACACTACCGCAAGGTGCCAACGCGGCCTTTGAAGGCTTCAAAATGCTGGAAGTTTGGCACAAATATCGTACCGCTTTCGCCATTAAAGGAGTCATAAACCAACAGCGCGTTCAAATGCGCAGAAGACTATCATCAAGGAGGACTAAGACGCAGAAATCGAATGTAAGTACATTTATTCCCATCAGATTGTTGGTTGCACGTTCATAGTTTTCCATGTGCCGAAATACAGTCCAGCAACCAACGAGGAGCCGGCATTGTTTCCCACTTGAAAAATTCTCTTCACTTTCTTACGAGCCTCCTCCTGACGACAAGCTAGCCTCTAGCTAGTGAGATGGCGCGAAAAGTGTGGTTCCAGCTGGTTGATGCAGTGACTCGCGGTGCGTACGCGGATACCCAGACGGCATCAGTGTCATCTGACGGTGTCAGTGATATTGATGATCTCCCCAAAGCGATTCGAGAAAAGTATTCGCGGATATCCTAGAGGGTGTTGTCGCGGATCAACTGCGCATTCACACCGACGAAGCAGCTTACAAAGCGAAGACACTATGGTTACCATGATCATCATTGACAGAACTTGACACTCATCGTGGAAGTACCGACGCAGTATCTTGTTCCTCGCACTGTTGCCGAATTAAGTGCAATTCCAAGCACCACTGTTCTAAACGAGCCGGACAAGTACGCGGAGGAATGCATCTCACTGACTGAATGGGACGTTGGCACTGTGCACGATATTCCTTCGATCTGGAGGTTTATGAGCAGCTTGGGCGGATGCACCAACAGAGGGAAGATCTTTTAGTGAATGGGTGTCATTGATGGTGGATGGTTTCGAGAATCTACTCGCGACCGCATTAATGTGCACGAAAACAAGAAGAGTATTCTGATAGGCATAGGCAAGTCGACGCTGTTGTGTATGATGGCCTTCACATCTCGTTTTCAAGCACAAGAAGAATGTGCTGGTATACCGACGATTGACTGATTGCTTCTTTTACCTGGGTTACGAAGATGGCAAGGTCGTGCAGTTTGCGGTGCGAAGATGCAACCCCTGAATGCGATCAGCATAATATGCTGATATATTACGTCAACATCTCATCCGCTAACAGGGCATCGAAAATCTATGGCTATTGTTGGGTGGTTTTCGCTACGTAGATATTCCAGTGTTTATCGACCTTCGACCTGTTGCCAACATCGCAGCAAGTGGATTTGAAGTCTCGCTAAGCGTTCAGGAGTTTGGACGAGCCACAGCGGAGGAAATACGCCTCGCCATCTATAGTGCAGTAACACTAGTCGAGGACGTTGGGCTCCTTCTTTCGAGCAGGGCAAATGTTCATTCGGGCCGACATCACGTCGGTGATCGACTGCGTCACACATTTGTCAAGGATATTACGCATGCACATGGGTTTCTTTCTTGTGAGCACTGGGAACAGGTTATCGACGCGGAATATTCTGTTCTAGCTCTCTATGTAAGACTTCCATCGGATGCGCTGTTTCGGATTAATTCGTGGGCGAAAAGTGCTGGACACGGATCACTCGCTGGAAATGTTTTCGAGATCTATCTTCATCGCCTGGCTGTCGACAACACGTTGAAACTCTACATGTCAGAATATGATCCGACAGAACGAAGGAAACCAAACGAACCGCGGCATTTTGAAGTGAAGCAAGTGGGCTTGAGGAATGGCGGTGCAATTTGCTGCGGAACGGCAAGCGAGTATAAAAACCATTTGGCGGATTGGAGAGATGATGAAAAGCTCACGTACTGGTTTCCTGCGTGTCATGATTTTCCGAACATTGATAGCATTGTGAAGCTTGAGTCTGCCTCCAGCAAGAAGAGCAATGTCGTTTAACGTTATCTTCACATTACCGTCGCAGCAGATCATGGAATTGATGGCAAGCAGTTGCAAAAGATGAGCGCGATTTTTTTGAGGAAGCATTTGTTTGTTGTTGCAGGTCCGAAGGTGGCGTTTCAAGGGCCGACTTTCTCGTCGAACGCAATGCTTAGCGTCACGCTAGTGTCGTAACGCTCACCTCCATGTCGCGGAGGGATCAAGGCAGACAGTCGAAGATGCATGTCCATCAGACGCTCGTTATATTTTTCTTGACAATTTACAGACTAAGACATGAATAACAATACGCGTGGGCACCACGAAACGAACGCAAGATGTGACTTACTTGACAAGATGGGGGAAAATCCAAAACGGCTGAGGTGCTGGTGGATGTGTGTGTGAGCATCTCGCCTGGTGGCGGAGCGGGTGATTGCCGTCTACTGCGACGGGTGGGGGCTGTTGAAGCTGGCGTCGAGCGAACCGGTGAAGCTTTGGCGTTTGATGGAGCTGCGACGGCGACGGATACTTTTGGCCTTCTCTTTTCTCTCCTGGATCTCAATGTCGAAGCTCAGCTTGGGTGCTGCGAAGCGGTTCAGACTCACGTAGCTGTTCTCGACGCTCGAGTGCAGAGACACGAGGTCGGGTGGGGTGCCGACAAAGTCGTTGAGCAGTCGAGTGGCACGCGCTGCCGGATGCCGCTGAGCAGCTACCAGTATTGCGTGGAAGTACTTGGCTCGGCGCTCAAGCAGCGGGATACTGTCGAACTGCAGGTAGCTCCACATGCCGCCCTTATCCGGCAGCGGGGTAATGTGGGCTCGTTGTCCTCGCCGCAGTCTGTGATGGAGAAGCGGATCCCCACGGCGGCGTCCTCCTCCTGGTTGTCGTCACTGATACTCGCCATGGCCGTGACAGCCGCCAACTTCCTGTGGGAGACCGGCATGACCTTGCTCAGAGCCGCGTGCAAGTCACGGAACTCCGAGTAGCGCCGTCGCACCTTGTAGGCGGACAGCGGGCCGTGCGCGATGGAGCTCACGATCACCTCATAGTAGACGATGCCGTCGGTGTCGCGGCTGTAGCCCGTGACAGATGCACTACGGTAGTTCATAAAGTTCTCCTCCTCCTGCGCGTCCTCGAGTCCTGCGGCGTCGCTGCGTGGCGAGCACGTGGCCGAGTTGAACGTCCAACTGCGGCCGTGGTAGTGGATCTGCTGCTCCTGTTCGGGCTCCGGCACGGACCGCGCTCTCAGCAGGTCACTGGAGCTACCTGAACTGCTGCTACTGCTGTGTGCTTCACTGTTGCTGTGGATCCTCTTGCTCATAGTGTTCTCCAGTGCTGTCTCCAGTAACGACCCGCGTCGATGTCTCTGACTGTCCGCGCGTCGTGGATAGCCGAGTTCTTCCTGCAGCAGACTGAGCGAACTGCCGGTGCCGGAGCTGAGCGCGCGGCGCGACTGCCGCACGCGCGTCTGGCGCTGGAACTCGCGCTCCTCCTCCTCTGTGAACGTGTCTGTCTGGTTGCCCTGTACGCTGAGCACACTGGCCGTGGACGCGCGGCGTGGCAGCGTCGACAGCGACTGCGAGCGGCCTTCGCGCACGGGAACGGCCAGAGGCGCCGCGTCCAGCTCTTTGAGGCTGGGCGCGAGTGCCGTGGGGACGCGATGGCCACGACGTCAACGAACTGACCGGGCATGTAGGTATCAAGCGGACGCTGAAAGTCACGAGACGCTTACGCTCTAGCCGGCGAGTTGGATAATGAGAGAGAGAGCGGGCCGGCTTCTCTCTGCCTGCAAAGCCCCAAAGGTGAGCTCGAAAAATATTGTGCAAAATGACAGGAAAGCGTGAAAAAGCTTTGCATAACTGCTGTCGAGCGGTTTCTTTGATGAAACAAATCAGAGCAAAGTGGCAAAATTCGGCTTTGAAAAAGCGGGTGGAACTGCAAGCCTGCTCTCTCGCGGACCGAAACCATCGCAGCAGACGGCGGCGACTTGTGGCTATGAGCGCCCAGCTTGGTGCTGACAGCCGATGGACTACGCGTCAACGCCGACGCCTTCTCTAAGGGCTCTATAGTTCCACCCCGGAGCTGTCAACCGACTATCCATCGGATGGCCGGCTCCGCTGCTTGGGCGCCGCTCCGAGCTGAGCTCCGGTGTCAAAAATTATCAGCAGCTGGCTGTGCTTGGCCACGGGTTTTGCACGACGCAGAGCGCGTCAGGCGTTCTCGAAAGGCGTCTGGCCCGTGGTAGTGTTCGTGATCAAGTCTCGGATAAGGAACGTTCGATAAGCGAGCAATAGGCTGCGTCGACATCGCGCTGGCTTATCGTGCGGCGCTAAGCGAACCACGAGGACATCCGATACCGACGTTTCCGCCTCCTTTTCTTTGCCCGAGCGCAAAATTTGGTGGCGTTTTGCGAAGATTGCAGGCGTTCATGTGCTGGGTCCGTTACCCAAACTAGTCGCGGCGTGAAGCGCGGAACATGGCTACAGATCTCTCGGTGTCGTTACTCTGGTGTTTCGCCCCCGAAAGGGCGCGAAGGGATGCCCACTCGGCTTGTTTTTGAAAGGCATGCTTCGTTTGACGCCCGACGTGGCACGTAGCACTGGCAGCAACCAGCGCCACTGGGTGAGGAGCACACACAGCGCCATCTTTCTGGAGACAGGGCTCTCGTCGCACGGGGCATTGCAGTTGGACTCGAGAGCCCTCTCGCAGCTGCGGCCAGGCCGTGCCAAACGGTCGGGTACATGTATGATTTCGAGAGAGCCATGAAACGATTCGCTTCATGGAACTGTGTCCTTCATGGTGCATGGTGGCCAATAAGCCTGCAATATTGGAGCTCTTGTCGTAGTGCAACACGCCTGAATTGAGCGCTCGATACGCCGTAATCCATGCAATCTGATTCTCCAGCTGCAACTTAAAGTGATAACGTGTCGAATTTAATGTCCAATACACCATAGTAAGTGGACCACACTTAAACAACTTCAACATGCACGTCAAGCAAGATCCATGGCGCTGGCGGATCCGCCACTCTATTGTTGCTATTGCTACTCCGGCTGTTGCTGTTCCTCTTCCTGTAGCAGATATAGTGGCAAGGTTCGTCGTAGATGTCGAAGCACTCAGCCTCGATGCTTTGGTCAATTATGTACGTCCAAGCCATTTCGGTAACCAGAAAGCCTTGATTCCAAAAGGTCATGCATTGCACCTTGCAGTAACTCAACGCAGCCAAAGGTTGCTACCGACCCTCGTCTGTACACCAGCAGTCTAGATAAAGAAGAAGGGCAATCATTTTCGGGGTCCATTGCCGCAATGTGCGACCCCGAAAAAGCGCGCGCAGACGATGGTTCTCCCGCCGTCGCGTCGCCAAAATGGCCCGATCGTCACCACTGAGAGCGATGTCAGCAAGATTGTTTAAAGACTGAGAACCCCGAACGATGGGTATCAAAGGGCCGGTACGCTCCTCAGCCCGGCCAATCCGGTGAGAAATGACAGATTTTCCACGTCGGCCCAAGTGAAACTTCAAAGTGAAGTTTAACGTTTCAATCGAGAACCAGCACCATAGCTTCTAGCTAACAGAAACCACTTAGGTATTAAGTTTCGTTTGTTAGCGAAGAGAAGGTATCCAGTATCGCCGACCTTTGTTGAGGGGGCACAAAGGTTGTTGCATTATTGGCACCGCTTCCTGTCCGGGTGTGGCGAGGATGGTTTAAATTGACGTACGACCTGAGTCGATAGCAAATTGCAGAATGGAGAAGTTGGCCGAGCTATTGGGTGCTGCCGTTCGTTATGCTGTTTGAAACGGATGGAGACTTCAGTGAAGCCAGCGCAAATCGATAAGACTGAGCCCTTCACCCAACCTATTATAGCAAAATGTTACTTTCATCTACTTCGAAGTATTTTAAAAATAGGAAAGTCAAATAGAAGGCCTCTTAAAAACTCAAACCCAACCTAGCAAAATGTTACTACTTTCACCGGGACAATCACCCGGCCAAGGCCCGGCAAAAGTACACGTAAGTCTTATCATGGATACACGGGTTGGCTTGGTAAACAGAAGACTTCAACGGCAAGGCGAGGTAGTTGTGTAAGCAAGAATGTGCATGCCACAACGACAAACCCCTCAAGAGCTCGTATCTGTGGAAGGCATATATACCAGAGGAAGTAACAGCGTGCATTAACAATGGTGCCAATTTCAATATGCTTAGGTCGCAGGTTGGTTACCTCGATATGCACGTGTGATCTACCTACTGCGTAGCAGACCCACTCGAGTTGTCTTGTCGGTCCTCCACACCGGGTAGCTGTCGTACACTAGGAGTTGTCTTCAATCAGTAGTCAGGTCGGACCCAGCGATTGGGCCCCATACCGGTACGTGCTGCTATCCTTGGACCTTGCTTTCTCGTGTGTTGCTGTTGCCTTCCGGCGAGTCGAACCGGACTGCTTACGACACCCGCGAGTCTACGCGGATGCCGCCGCTTGGTTCCCTCCTCGGACTTCGGGCAGTTTCATTTGGGCACCCTGGCACTTTGGGGAATAAGAACGCGCTGCTTGGGCGAGAAGCTCAGCTTGACTCGGTCTTGCTTCAGCTTTACGCATCTGTACGATCAGCAAAACATCAAGTTTGACAAGAAATGGATACGCACATCAAGTCTCGCAGGAAGTACGTGTTAGAAAATTGGGCACCACGATCGACGTTGACGCTTTCACCGTCTCACCTGAAAAGGCCAGTCTCCAAACAGAGGGAGTGTCGACAACCAGCAAACGCATCGAAAATGAAGCTGTCGCTTCTCTTCCTGGCCGTATTGGGCTCGCTCAGCAACACATCATATGCGGCTGACACTCTGTGCTCACTTCCACCCGTCAACTACGCAGCCGCAAAGGAGGCATACCCGGACTCGGCCGACGCTCTCAGCCACCTCGAGAGCTTTGGCATCGCCACTTGGTACTCGGACCGTGACGTCAATGGCAACGCGACGCAGACGGCAGTGGACATCGTCGATTCGTGCTCGGAGACCTCGAGAATGAGCGTGGTGGTGTACGGACTGCCCAACAAGGACTGCGACGCTGGGTACTCGAGCGGCAACAGCACGGTGAAGACGGACAAGGACTACAAACAGTTCATTACCAACTTGACGAGTGTTATTGGTGAGCGCAAGGTTCTATACATACTGGAACCGGATGCGGTGGGTCTGCTAGCGGACAAGGGCTGCGCTGTAGAGTACGGGTACCAGAGCAACCTGGCCACTGCGATCAAGCTTTTGTCGAAAAACACGAACGCCGAGATTTACCTCGACGTAGGCTTTTGGACGTTGGAGAAAACCAACACGGCGGACATCGTGGCCGAAATTGTCAAGAAACTCGCGAAGTCTGGTCGCGTTAAGGGCATCGCGCTCAACACTTCCAACTACCGGTCCACCACTGAGATCGCTGAGCTGTGCACCAACTTCCAGACTGCGGTGGACTCCACGGACATCCACTGTGTCATTGACTCCTCCCGCAATTTTCAACAGTTTTTCAACGCGTCAAGCAGGTGAGGTTGCTTAAGGGTTTTAACGCGTCTAGCATCTAGGTTTTAACACTTCTTTCAGTGAATGGTGCAACGTGCGGAAAGCAGGAATCGGTGCGCCGCCCAACATCACGGACATCGACAACATCGACTATCTCGTGTATGTGAAACCTCCTGGAGACAGCGATGGCACGTGTGAGGATCAGTCGGCGGACGCCATGCGTGGACCCGCGGCTGGGGAGTTCTTCAACGGCCACTTTATCAAGCTCTGGAACCAGGGGTACTTCGTGAACACGCAGCAAATGGACGCCATATACGACCCGAACGATGAGACGTCAGGTGGCATCGCACGATGGCCTACTTCGCCTGCTGCTTGGATTTTCACGGTGGTGTTCGTCATGTTACAGATTGGGGGTTGGTAAATGCTCTACGCAACAAGGGACGCATATACTCAAACTTGCGACTTCAAATAGTACTTCGACGTACCATGTGCCTGTATCTAGTACGTAGTAGTAGTAAATGGACATGTGATCGATCGTTCACAGTTAGAAAATAACGCATTGCCAACGCAGGTGATTCTTGTTTGCAAGACCGCATTACAACTACGTAGTTTCATTAGTATTAATTTTGCGTCTGCACTTCTTCGAACTACGACTATACAAGTAAAAGCAATCTACTACTACGGTAGTAATATTAGCTACTATCAAGATAAAAAACAGGTATGAAACTGAACTGCTATCTGTTTCAACATTTTAATATGCGGCTGCTACAAATACTGTCATGATTTATTAAAACAACGGTATTAATAGCTTTCAAATTAAAACAAACTACATGTACTACCGGTATTACAATGCATAAACTATTTTGATACATCCAACATTAATACGGTACCGGCACATGGACATCAAGCGGCAAACAAGGGTCTCCCCAGCTTGGTGACCAAGTGAGACGAATGTCTATGCGGATGAGGCTATCGTTCAAATGTCTAGCGCCTCGTGCAATTGCTACAGACTTCGAAGTTGATGCATGATACTACACGTCATAAGGAGTTGATTGAGGACCATCTCGATGGCTTCAGCACGATATTGGGCTGGGCTATCCAAGCTGGATCTAGACGAGAATGGCTTGGTAACCGTCTGAACTGCAATCGCCTGCATCAAGTGAGAGTCGAAAGTTCGAGGTTGCATCCTGAATCAAATGGGTGATTTCGCGAAAGCTCCGAGGGCCCGGGGCGTCTTGTCGTTTGGCTCTTCGAAGGTGAAATTCACCATCGAGAGCCTGTGGCATTCCCAGGTCAAGTCCACATGCTCGTCGAGCCAGCTGCAGTCACCGCGGGTCCATCTGGGCGCGGGTCATGGTTCTGTCTCGTGGATTGGCCAGGATAGTACTTTGCGATGGTACTGATGTTGCCCATGAACTTCTTTGTGCCGTGTCCTGCTCCACCATGCAGTCGCACCAGATGCTCGACAGCACTCGTCAATTTGCTGCTCGTGCGGTGTAACCAACATGTTGTGTTCTTTTCGTTCGGCGGTGACCGTGTCATTTCTGCTAGCCCTAGGGGTTGTCCAAGCTGCTGACACCTTGTGCTCGTTGCCACCGGTGACCTACACAAAGGCCAAGTCGACGTACCCAGCCTCAGCATTCGCCATCGAGGCACTGGAGAAATACGGCATTGCCACTTGGTACTCGGACCGCACGGAGAACGGAGACTATGCTCAGACCGCGGCCGATCTCGTCTCGACGTGTCCCGAAGACTCTCGGATCAGTGTCGTGGTCTACGGACTACCCAACAAGGACTGCGCCGCGAAGGAGTCGGCGGTGGGGAGCACCGTGCACTCCGCCTCGGACTACGTGACGTTCCTCAACACACTCACGTCGGCCATCGGAAACAGGAAAGTGCTGTACATCCTCGAACCGGATGCCATCGGACTACTCGCAGACAGCACCAGTTGCGGCCAGAGTGCCGGTTATCTAGCCAACCTGCAGACTGCCATCGGTCTGCTGTCCCAGAACGAGAACGCCGATATTTACTTGGATGTGGGCTACTGGACCCTCGAGTACCCCGCTGCCTCCACTGCTGTGGCGGATATCGTGAAGCAGCTCGTGTCTGCTGCGGCTAACAAGGTGAAGGGCATCACGCTCAACACGTCCAACTACCAGTCCACAGACACCCTGTCGAAGCTCTGCAGCAACTTCCAGAGCGCCGTTGGCTCCCTGATCTTCACTGTGTGTTCGACACGAGTCGCAACAAAAACGGCAGCCCTGAATCGAAGGAGTGGTGTAATGTCAAGACTGCTGGAATCGGAGCTCTTCCTACGAGCGACACGGGCATCAGCAACGTCGACTACTTCATCTGGGCTAAGCCGCCTGGAGACAGTGACGGTACTTGTGAGGGCCGTACGCCGGATTCCATGCAGGGTCCTGGTGCAGGTGTGTTCTTTGACGAATTGTTTCAGTCTCAATGGAACCAAGGCATCCTGGTTGCCGATATGGGTCTCAAAGCAATTGACGGCACAGTGCAGAGCTCCACGGTATCGGGGTCGAGTGCTTCATCACCTACGACTCAGACTTCACCAGCAAGCCAACAGCAGGAGCAGGGCCAAGAGGCTGACATGTACAATGCTACAGTACCCTTCTCGCCCACGAGTAATACAACCTCATCGGCATCTTCTGCCGCTACTTCGGCACCGTCGACTGGTGACCAGACTACCCAGAAGTCGACAGGAACTGAGACCAACCTCCAGACGGCCGTGACAGCCTCGACTCCGACTCCGACACCGAACGTTGCCCCGACGCCAGTGTCGAAAGCATCAGATAGCCAGCAGATCTCGAACGAGAGCTCAGGCACTTCCACGATGGGGACTGGTGTGATTGTCCTCATTGCACTTGTGGCCGCCGCAGTGGTGGCCCTTGCGGTGATCGTGGCCGTCCGTCATCGCCAAAAGAAGATGTTGAACGACATCAAAACACCGGAAGGCTCGGCGTTAAGGCCGCTGCCAACAACCATTGTCGACTTCCGTCCCCAGGTCACTGCTATTGCGCGAGACTCCAACATCCTTTAGATCTCCCGGAGAAGATAAATAATGGACGTGCACTACAGTGAAGTCGTCGCCCTCGTTCGCAAGCGAGTGGTGATTGATTACCTTCCTTCGTAAACGGTTAGGTGGCTTCTGGAACAGTGGTTAATGAAGCAGGACACCCAACGTTTGGTCGAAGAAGAGCTCACTTTCCATTTTCCACCGTCGTGTTAACCGAGACTTCCCAAGGTTACCGAGCGTGATACCGGTATTATAACCTTACGTTCTGATTTACGAGGTTACATGAGCACTTCAAGGTGGCCTCTTCTATGCGCCAAATCCAGGCTGGATCTTCAGGGGTACGAACGGCACGCGTACCCTCGTCCACCAAACCTCATTCTTCTATTAGCCTCCCCAAGATCTTCCTCTATCGAACGATGCCCGTCCCGCAGACCTACCGCGCGTACCAGTACGACCACTACGGTCCGCAGACTCAAGAGCTCAAGCTACGTCTGTCCGTGAAGCGTCCGGAGATCGGTCCTAAGCAGGTGCGCGTCAAAGTGGCTAGTGCCGCCATCAACCCCATCGACTACATCCTATTGGAAGTAGCAGGCGAGAGCTTCACGGGTAAAGTGCCGACCCCAGAGCAGCCGTTCGGTATTGGCTTCGACGTGGCCGGTACAGTTGTGGAGGTTGGCAGTGAGGCCACGCGCCTTAAAGTCGGGGACCCAGTGTACGCGATGACGCCGTTCGACGCGTGTGGCACCGTCGCCGACTACGTGGCTCTTGACGAGGAACTGGTGGCCCTTAAACCCAAGAACTTGACCTTTAACCAGGCTGCTAGCATCCCTCTCATTGGCCTTACCAGCTACCAAGCTCTTGTGGAGCACACGAAGCTACAGAAGGGAGAGAAAGTGCTCATTCTAGGAGGCAGCAGTGCTGTCGGCATGTTCGCCATCCAATTGGCTTATGCGTTGGGAGCTCGAGTGGTGACGACCACCAGTGCCAAGAACGCCGAGTTCATTAAGGGACTGGGAGCGGAGAGGGTTATCAATTACCACACGCAGAAGTGGGCCCAGGAGCTGGATCCTCACTCTGTGGATGTGATCTATGACTGTGGAATGGAAGCGGACGCCTGGAATACGGACGCGCAGCTCATTCTGAAGCAGAACACGGGTCGCTTCGTGTCGCTCTTGCCCATAACGGAACCCGTGCAGCCCGCCAAGTTTGGAGCTGAGAACCATGGAAACATGTTGGTGTATCCGACGGCAAAGGGGCTGGATGAGGTCACGACGTACCTCGAGAAGGGAACTATTGTGCCCGTGATTGACACGGTCTTTGAGTTTGAGAAGCTCCACGCGGCCTTGACGAAGCTGAAAGGCAGACACTCGCGTGGTAAGCTGGTGATCAAGGTGAACCCTGAAACCCAGGCGTGATGAGACCACGTGCGGTGCGTTTGAATGAAATCGTAGTCTGCAATGGTAAGGTTTAAAAGTATTGAGTAACGAAACACCGCCTTGAATTCCACGGACACGTTCACAAACCACAACAAGCGAACGAGTACACAAGAGTCAATCACGGGCTTCCTTCAACGCCCCAGTCAACACAAAATCCGATAGCTCGTTCAGCTGCTCACCACTCGCATGTACCATGATCTCACCAATGCACTTGACTCCGAACTTGGCTGCATCATCGAGTTGATGGTTTCTTCTGCAACGTTAAAAAACGCCGCTACGGTATTTTAATTAAAATATAATAGTGGGGTGACTATATTTTAATTAATTAAAATTTAATGGTGGATGATGTTTCACCCGGGTGAAACCTCCGCATTTATACCGGTACCGGTAATTGGTACGTATTTTTTCCTAGGTACGATAGGAAATTCTCACCCTCTCTCATTCGAAGAATCTGCGGCCTCGGACAAAGATGGTGGTCGTGAAGCTCCTTTGTTTCATTATCGGAGATGGTTACGTGGTTTCAGTTGAGGTAGAGAAAAGCACGCAGGTAGTCGACTTGAAGAAACTCATTGCCAACGAGATTAAATACAGTGACCAACCAGCCAAGCTGCAGCTCTTCCTGGCGAAGACAGCGGACGGCGGGTGGTTACTAGAGAAGGATCCTGTTGTGCAGAAACTGGGAGACGGAGTTATTGGTCCTGACGTCAAGAAAATGATCGATGCAAACAAAATGATGGCATCGTGGACAATTGAAGAAGTTTTGAACGATTTCGAGATGACTACCCCAAGCTCTAAGCAGGTACACGTGCTGGTGGTGGCTCGCGGGGAGTTGCTGGAAGCCGAAGTACTGGAAGCACCGCATCCGCGTAAAAGACGATGGGACCAGCTGAACGAGCTTCTCGATAAAAACAAGAAAGCGAAGAAGTCTGTCGGCTCCACGGGTTTCTCGTACGTGTCGTTCCTGGAGATTGACAGCATCATGCCAGCGATGAAGTATCGACCGACATCGAGGTCTATCCCTGACGAAAATCTTGATGCGTTGCGTGGTTATTTTCCTATCTTGTTCAAGGCCTTTGGAGATATTATAACTGGCAAAGAAGCGAAGCGACTACACTTCATCGTGCCCGTGCTTGCAAGTGTATGTGCGCTGTTTGATGGAGATGTCCATATACTGGCCGAAGAAACCATCGTTGGGAAACGTGTTCACGGAAACGGAGCCTTTGAGTTCGTGCTTAAGCGCGGGGAGAAACGTGTTTGCATTGTGGAGGCGAAGCGAGATGATATTCAGCAGGGTCTTGCTCAAGCTTATGTGGGAAGCGAAGCACTTGCGGATGTAGAAGGACTGCCGAAAGTATACAGCATTGTCACGAACTTCTTGGAATGGGTCTTCTCGAGAAGTCTGGATGACAAAATTGAGCGAGCGACACCCGTAATGATGTTGATGGAGAATGATGTTCCAGCACCCGAATCGGTGAAGCAGATTGCAGGGATGATTTACTCCATCCTGTCCGAAGACACTTAGGTGTGTGCTTGGACCCAGCAGTATTATAGCACAAAATTCAAGGCGAACTCTTTCTGGGTGGATCGACAGCAACGGGGATGATCGTCGGAGCGGAGAGGGTTATTAACTACCACACGCAGAAACGGGCGCAGGAGCTGGGCCCTCGCTCTGTAGATGTAATCTACGACTGCGGCATGGAATTGGACGCCTGGAAAACGGACGCGCAGCTCATTCTGAAGCAGAACACGGGCCGCTTCGTGTCGCTCGTGCCCATAACGGAACCCGTGCAGCCCGCCATTTTTTTTGCGCCGAGAACCATGGTAACATGTTGGTGTATCCGACGGCAAAGGGGCTGGATGAGGTCACGACGTACCCTGAGAAGGGTGCCATTGTACCGGTGATTGACTCGGTCTTTGAGTTTGAGAAGCTCCACGCGGCCTTGACGAAGCTGAAAGGCAGACACTCGCGTGGCAAGTTGGTGATCAAGGTGAACCCTGAAGCTCAGACGTGATGAGACCACGTGCGGTGCGTTTGAATGAAATCGTAGTCTGCATTGGTAAGGTTTGAAAGTATTGAGTAATGAAACACAGCCTTGAATTCCTCACACATGTTCACAGCAACCACAAGAAGAAAATCAAAGGTAAGTTAAAGTGGATAAGTGTAGGTATACAAGACTATGAGCAGATACTCTAGTGTGCGACGTTCAACACGATCTTGCCGCATACTTTCGAGGACTTGAGCTTCTCCAATGCCGGCAATAGCTGGTCGAACGGGTAGATCGAGTCGACCACGGGCTTCAACGCCCCAGTCGACACGAAACCCGACAGCTCCTTCAGCTGCGCGCCACTCGCATGCACCATGATCTCACCAATGCACTTGGCGCCGAACTTGGCTGGACGTGGCTGCATCATGGGGTTGATAGTCACGAATCGACCCGTGTCTTTCTTCAGCACAGTCTGCGCGTCGCGGTTCCACGCCTTGCGCTCCACGCCGCAGTCGTACACGACATCCACCGAGTGTTCGTCCACGACGGCAACCCAGTGCTGTTTGGACACGTCGATCACCTTATCGGCGCCCAGCGACTGCACGAGAAGGTAGTCCTGGCAGTCCTTGGCGGTGGCGAGCACGTGAGCCCCATGGCACGCGCCAACTGGATGGCCATCATCCCTGTTGCTGTCGATCCACCCAGGATAAGAACGTGCTCGTCCGCCTTGAGGTTGGCGTGTTCGTGTAGTGCCTGGTAGCTGGTTAGTGCTGCGTACGGGAGACTCGCGGCCTCGTCAAACGTGACGTTGATGGGCTTGAGCGCCACGAACTGTTCGTCGATAGAGACGAACTCGGCGAACATGCCGAAGTTCGAGTAAGGCGCCATGGCGAAGACAGCGACGCCGACCTTGAATTGGTGAGCGTCGGCGCCGGTCTCGACGACCGTGCCGGCCACGTCGAAACCCATGCCGAAGGGTTTGTCGGTGGAAGGTTGTCTTCCGGTGACGGCGAGTCCGAAGTCTTGCATGATCTTTTGGTCTGCGGGGTTGAGAGCTGCGCTGTAGACCTTGATGCGCAGTTGTGCGGGCTGAAGTGGCGTCAGCGGCACGTCCTTGCAGAGGCGAAGCTCGGCATCGGGTGCTCCGTACTTCGCGTACTGGTAAGCACGGTAGGTGTCATCAACGTTGGAGAACTTGCCGGAAGTTTTGCAGGTGTGGGTCGTGTCAGCGATGACCGTGGTGTTGATTCCTTGGACGACAGCCATTGTTGTCGGAGGTGAAGCCTTAGCAAGACTGAGTGTTTTGAAGAATGAGCAAGTGACACCGCGATACCAATAGGCTGGCCAGTCGGGGTGAATCTCCTGAGCACGCACGTCTTGTACGTCATTTGGCTGAGCAATCGACGACAGTTGCCTCCGCTGCATAGATCAGTGGCCATGTCTCCGATAGCCGTGCCGCAAAAAGCTGTCGCCCCTGCCACCAAATGCGTGTTGCATGACGCGCTGGCAATGAACCCAGTGCTGCGGTGGGCTGATGGCATCCACTGCCGAGCGTTGTTGGGGTCACAGCGAAAGCATGCTGGTGCAATTTTCTGCTTGGTGCGCAGGTGCCGCGTTTCTATTGGCTGCGAGAGGTCGTAGCCAGCGAAAGGACGTTTGCGCAGCACTCTTGCAACTTTGGTTTAAGAGCTCCAAGTTTTGGGAGGCTTGTCTCTCAATGGTTTGTCAGCACAGGGCTGATAGCGCTGCGCATTGGCAGGTTGTCGCACTTGACGTGGGGGCTAGCAGAAAAGTATCTGCACCAGTGTACGCGGCGCTGCCTCACGATGTCTGCTCAAGTCATTATTAGTTGACTCACACAAAGGCTCCATTCTGGTTTGGTTTTCGGCGATCGTAGAGGGTACCGCCGGTACACCGTTCACCCTAATTAGTCGTGCCACGACTGCGTGATTCTGGAAAGACCAGTGATAGTGACAGAGCTGAGGCTGAAATTGCTCGACGAGTTCCTGGACGCTTGCTTCCCTGACAGTCACAGCACATCTTTCAAAGTGACACTGTTTGGGGTTCCTTTGTATTCAAGGATGATTCCTTTGTTGTGAAGTTCTTCCACACTACATCAGCGACAGAATTCTCGCCACAGGCAGCCCTCTCCATCAGCTAGTGTGATCTCGCCAGCAGGAATAATACCGAGCGGAATCGCGACGAAGTTGCGAGTACAGTATACATGTTCATGCCCAATACATGTACTGAACGAAAGTAATACGAATACCTTAATTCTGCCGGCAAACCTACCGGCAGATTTACACTATTATATTCTGCAACTAAACGTACCGGTAAGTACAATTCTGCCGGCAGATATTGCACAATACTGAGCGCAAGTGACACGCTCCTGTAATTCTGCTGGCATATTTATGTACACGTATTGCGCTCAGTGTTGTGCGACTCGCACAGTGCGAGTACAGACGAAGGGAATAGTGTATGTAGTTCTGCTGGCAGAATAGCAACTTGGGAGTCAGGCAGAGCAATTCTGCCGGCAGTCAACAAAATTCTGCCGGCAAAATTATAATACACAGTGTATTATTAAATATTGTAGTTTTCTCGAATTTTGTCTAAACGAAGCATAACCCTTAGCATTGAGCTCCTTGGCCATAACCTGGCAGGCCTCAAGATTGTGCGACGCGATGTACACTTTGGCTCCCTTCTGCACGAATCCGTCGTCGATCATTTTGCCAATTCCACCGCCTCCACCCGTGTCTACCACCACCTTGTCCTTGACATCGAAAAGCTGCGTCAGGTATAAAAGTCTATTATACTGGGAGGACAGCTTTAGCTGGCTGAACAGCCTAACCAATTTTATTGGTAATCAAGTTTCTTTTATCTTCTTATAATGCAAAAGAAGATCGGTCAGAATAGGTGGGCGTCTTCTTTTTCTTCTTACTATTAATACATGTATTAATAAATAACGTCGCTATCTTAATACATGTAGTCCCGGGTTACTCAAACGGGTAACCATCGAATACATGTAGGGTACACGAATCGTCTGCATTTGTGCCTTCTTTACTTCTGTAGGAATGACCGGTTTTCCTCTGTCGTGTTCTCCGGAGTTGGGTTCAACGCACTCTGCCCAGTCGCTGGCGTGCATGGACTTGGCATGTCGGGAGCATTCGAGCTGCGCGCACTCTCGTCGCCGAGATGCCTGATCATGGGCCATGATCCATGGCGGAGAACTGGCTCGTGCATGAATGCGCGTGCCATCCATCCAACACACACGCGATTGCGTTAAACCAGATCTCTCCAGCGTCGCCTTCGCCCTCCGCATGAACTCGCCAACTGTAGGATGCGCCAAAGCCGGTCGTCACAGTGGTGATGAGGCGACCTCAGCTCGTACCCCGCACGAACGTCGTGACGAAGCGAGTCGCAACGTTTCCCAGGCACATCGCGCGATCGCCGAAAATCGCGAGCGTATATCGCAGTGGAGAATCTTGCGTGACGCGCATCGGCGGCCCAATCGCTTAGGGCGAAACTTATCGCTCTCCCTATCGATTGGCGGCCGGCCGGGGCCCCGCCGCGTCACGCTTTGGTGCTTGGATTCTCGATCGTGATGTCTGTCTCATGTTTCGAGTTCGACTGGCCCCACTCAGTGACTATCCCAGTGGAGGATCTTGCGTGACGCGTATCGGCGGACCAATCGCTTAGCGCGAAGTTTATCGGTCTCCTTATCGATTGGTGGACGGCCGGGGCCCCGCCGCGTCACGCTTTGGTGCTTGGATTCGCGATCGTGGTGTCTGTCTCATGTTTCGAGGTCGACTGGCCCAGTCACTGTCGACCAGTTACCCAGAGAGGCGCTCCACGCAAACGAATCTGCGCGTAGCCGCGGCTCGTAGTGTCCCGCACCAAAAGTTTGGGCATGCGCGACTCGGGGCGGGGCAACAAAACTGAAGCGGACTGTCATTCCACGATTTACCATCAACTGGTCAGTCTAGCAACTACCCCTCCCCAACAACCATGAACGGATACTTCGTCCCGCAGCCGCACGAGAAGCCAGCGCCGCGCGCCGAAGCGTCCGAACTCCAAGACGTACTCAATGAAGGAGCTGCGTCAATGCGCGGGCAGCGAGTTGCCGCTGCATCTGGACGTGAGCGCAACCAAGAAGGACGAGGGCTACGCCGTGTACAACATCACCACGTCGAGCGTGTCGACGCAAAACAGGTGGCACGCGTCCTACCGGTACTCGCAGTTCCTGGCGTTCCGCAACCAGGTGGAGGAGGTGTGGACGTGCCACGATGACAAGTGCCAGGGCTCGTGCGAGTCGCTGCGTGACCTCCTGGAGGCGTGCTTCCCAAAGAAGGCGGGTCTCCTGTCGACGTGGTCCATCACAGTGGAGGACCGCAAGAGCAAGTTCAAGAACGTGCTGATCCACTTGCTGCGGTCGGTGCTGCTCCCAGGCAGCACTATGAAGTGCTTCCACGCGCGTCAGCAGCTGCCTCCGCCCTGTTCGAGTTCCTGGGCATTGCGGACGACGCAGACAAGCGCTCGCTGCTGCAGGTGTTTGTGGACAACCAGCAGGGTGGCATGAAGAAGTCTATGAGTCACACGGGTCTGTCGTCACTGGAGCACCACAGCCAGGGCATGAAGACGATGAGCTCGATAAAGAAGTCTGCCACGACGCCGAACCTGACTCAGATGGAGCTGGAGGCGGAAGAGAAGGGCGCCGTCGTCACGGTGGAGAACCCGCAGTGCATGGTCTGCCTGGAGGATGTGGAGGACCACGCGCATGCCGAGGGCCCGCAGGGTCTCGTGACGCTCCCGTGCAAGCACTCGTTCCATCGCGAGTGCATCTTCAGTGGCTGCTGTTCCAGTACCACTGCCCGATGTGCCGCGCGCAGGTGGGTCCGCACGCCATGACCAACTACGCGTGTCCGAAGAAGCAGGAGCAGTGGTGGCTCGGCAACTTCAAGGAGAACCCGTTGGAGCGGGAGGCCGAGTAAGGCGTCCTAAGTTACATAAGAGTATTAGAAACAATTAATTTTATCAGATTCATTCGCCTCAAGCATATCTACAAGATTTTGGCAACAGTGAACATATCTTCACTTCCATGAAATGAATTGTAGGTGACGCTCACTAGCGGGTTGGTCATTTGCATAATGAAGTTAGTAGGCAAAACGATCGGTGCTGGCAAAGGAAGCATTTCATTAACATTACTACCGGTATACTCCCACCTTGACCGAATTGCCCGAATCTCCACAAAGACAAGCTACTCGCTGGTGATGAAATGAAATGATCATCGGCAGATGTGGCCAAGCAACGCACCAAGACAAGAGTCCAGGCCACATACGGTAGGGTATCTTGTTGGTTTAACCTGTTTAATAGTCGAAACAAAGCTGCCGATGCAGTAGGTGCTTTCCGCTATTACTTGTTGGACATACAGCCTTTCGTTTTCAGTGAGGCAGCCAATACAGTATGCAATTGTGTACACTGTATTGAGCAGCCGTCATCTCAATAATAAAAACGGCAATTCCTGGCGAAGCAATACAAGTACTTCGAAGTAAAAATACTGCCGCAACTCTTTGGATTTTATATCCAGGGATTGCAACGAGGTCTGAATCCTTGCATTCCTAATACCTTTCCTAATACGATTTGAATACAAAATCAAATGAGCTTTCAATGCCTCCTATATTAAATATCCGGGAAGATTATTATTATATTTGTGACGGTTGACCCATCCGTAAAAGATTTGGACAAAACACCTTTATGATTCGATATCACTTATAATCGTATTTTAACGTACTCGACCTATTAAAACACCGGGTACAATTGAATAGTATGAAGGCAAGAAGACCAAAGGGGTTGTATTTAAGTACGGGGCTTTATTCCAATTCCTATTCTGACTGCCTACTCGTCCACAATCGCAATGTCGTCAAGGGCGTCGTCTAAGGCTTGCATATTTAGCGTGTCTTCGTCAGATTCTCTTCATCGATGCTCCACAAAGCGTTCAATTTCTGGCCGTAGACATCGTGCTTAGCAATAAACCAGTCAGCGGGGTCTAAAGCAAACCCAGCCGCACCAATACTTCGAAGCACCGTAGCTTCATCAGTGTCACGCCATGCCTTGCTCACCCATTTACACACAGTGTCTACGCTGGGCATGCGCGGGCCAGGCGATGACCTCTTGATTGCGGCCGATGTCGATGGCTTGGCGACGCTGCGCCATATTCTGAAATGAGGACTCGACTGCAATCAGTACATGCTGACTAGTGCAACTAATGAATCCTAGAGACAGCGGAGGGCTCTAATCAGTAGGGGTACTATTTAATAATGCTGGGTCATTATAGGCAAGAGGGCACTGTTCCGATGAGGGCTTTTAATAGGGCGAGTACATTACCTGCAGCCGATGATTTATCCAGACCGTTCCAGCAACATGTTAGATGATTTTTTCTTCGAGCAACACACTTCTGTAAAACAGTGCACCATTTATTATAATATTGTGTTTGGATAATTCCCTTACTACGGATATCGACCAGTAAAAAGAAAAATGAAGACGCCACCATATCCATTTAGTTATTGTCCGGCATTTATTGGTAGCAAGAATATGCTGCCGATTTATCATTTTCATGAAAGGCGACATTCAAAATCTTAAATTGCTTCATCCACTGAAAATCTCCGTGCTCTTTGCACGAAGCATTTCTGGCACCTATTTCGGCTAACAAAACTAAGAGATTTGTTTACGGCCTGTGACCTCTGGATACACAGTGAGAACGCTACAGCATAAACTTCACTTTGGAAGGGGTTTCGGCTGAGTAAATACGCCGGAATGACTTGGATTGGCTACAAATAGCTACCGTTTACCAGTAATTAATAGTCATCTTGAAGCGAAGTGAACTGAACGACGAGCTTGGTGGTTGGAGTATTTCGTAGGATTTCTTCAACACTTCTTCAACCCAACATCTAGCTACAATTCCTTAATTTTAGAATGGTTCGCATCAGAGGTCCGCCAATTCAATATTTCATGAAATTGTATTGAACAGCCGTCATCTCATTAATAAAAACGGTAATTCTTGGCGAAGAAATAATAAATATTGCCGCAATTTTACATAAACGCGTCATCCACTAGTTCCTCTTCCTCTTGCCCAGGCGTTCCTGCAGGAATTATGACGTCATGTTTGGGAGCGGAAGCATCTTATTGCATCTAATATTTTGATGCCTGCCTTTTAGTCAACAGAAATATCCCCATGTAAAGTTCACGTAAAAAATAAGCTAGCCAAAACTCCTACCGCTTCTCCATACACTACTACGATTATGCCGATAGTGTTAATCTACTACACGTTCAGGGAACTGCTGCACGAAGCGCAAAGTTTGAGCTCGACATGGCTACATTCAATTTCCAGTTTCGACCCAACCAACGAAATAGTAGGTGTTGCCCTCTGGCACGAGCTCCGTCAGGTCTTATAGCGCCTGAGTAGTGTTTGCGGGCTTACCCAAACGCTTGGCGTCGACTTTCTTGCCAAATTTACGGGTGCTCGAGTGCTGTAACGATCCGTGATCGCTGTTTGATACTTTTTCAATATTTATTGGCAATATTGTGGCAATATAATATTGTATTGGAATTGGCGACCCCAAATAGTAAATATTTTTATTGGAAAACACAATTAATTATTGTATTGTTCCATTTAATTCCGACCTCTGGTTCGCATTAGCATTCTTAATCAAAGCTATCCGTATCCAAAAATGATGTACATGTACATGTAGTCCGCTTCGAAACTAAGTTTGCTGAGCTTTATGTAAAATCCAAAGCTATTCCGTGCGAAGTCGCGGCTTTGTTTATATTTTTGTTACATAAACGCGTCTTCCTCTACTTCCTGTTATTTTAATAACAGCAGAAAAATATTTTTTAATAGATAGAAGTTAAAACTGCCGTCGGGGTAGGGATCGTACTTATCCCTACGTATTTGGTCAAATCTCTCTTAACCATGATTCAATTGCGTACCCACGATATACCATGCTCCATACCTTCATGACCTTGCTCATGATTTTTCATACCGAAAGCGCAAACGGCGATGGATTTAGGGAATAACTAACGAGCATAATTTCTAATTGGGCGGTTCCTGAAAATCCATTCTGTGTGTTTCAAATATTGCGCAAAAACAGGGACTAAGATTTTGATCGTACCAGAATTTTTGCATCATGAAAACGTACTTTGCACCGATCAAATCCAGCAGAGCGTGCGGGCACCAATCCCCCACGCTAGCTGGCATGTCTTTCGTGTTCTTCGTTCTTCTTGCCGCTATCCAGCGCCGCCAGGATTCTCGCCGCAGACAGTCGTTCCGATCAAGATTGAGCAAACGCCAGCGCCGCCTACGAGACCACTGAGTGGGGCGACCATCGCTTCAATGGCCCAGCATTAGTGCTGGTTGGGAACACCGCTTGCTCAAAATTAAAACGTTCGCGTTGTTCCTCCTGTACGTGCTGTTCGGCGTTTGTTTGCGTTGTTCATATTCAATTAAGTACGTTGTTCGTCTTCCATTAAGTGCGAAATCGAGGTTCAAAAGGAGACCTGGCAAGCCAAGCGTGGGCCGCGCTTGATGCCGTCTTCGATCGTTCGTACACCGGGACTATGGCCGGGGTTACTAGACATATCTCTTCCGAGATGCCCGCCTCTTCAATCTTCACAAAGATGCAGGTCCTTGAATTTCTCCGGCAGATCGCCGGGAGTGCGATACGCTCCATATCCATAGCAGCGCTGTCTTGCGGATCGTCGCGGGTCGGAGGGACAGGAAGAAGATTCCCCCTCGGAAGATATGGCCAAAAAGACACGACAGAGACGCCAGCAAAACAGTCCACCGCCGGACGCCTTTCACGACTACAGCATTTTCAAGACAACACGCTACGAGGCACCAGGTTTGAATGTATTAAAGCGGCGAAGGTACACATGCTCACGTCCAGTTATATCAACGGTGGTATTCTCTATGACGACAAAATCGACCTCGCGCGAGTGCAGATGTATCCCGAGTCGGACGTGGTGGATATTAAAGTTATCCTGCCCCAAGCCGTGCTGCATCTTTGACAGCAGTCTCTTGTTCGACTTCGTAGCAAGCGAGGGCACCCATAAGTTTTGAATTAAATGTATGCAATCATTATTTGTGTTGTCTATGATTCCACTGAGCGGGCAAAATAACAGGAACAGTTTCGAAAACTTTCCGAACAAATTCCGAATGTTCGGAGTTGTTCGGAAAGTGTTCGCATCCTGCACTACTCAGCATATCGGGCTTCGCGACGCTCTTTGAATCCGGAGACGATCAGGCACTCATCACATTGAGTGGATTGGATCACAGAGCGTTTCGATACTTGCTAGGGTGCTTCAAACAGCTCTACGAAACGTACACGGACCACCCGGTGCCACTCTGCATCGCGTACGTGACAACACCCGATGACGACGACGCCTCCTGGACCTGCTCGTTAACTGTATTTCTTACAACTAGATGCTACGCAGTGTTTGGCTCTTGTACTGGCGTGGACGCGTACCCGTGGCGGAGAAATCCCTCTGTATTGTGCCTTTCAGCCAAAATCGCCAATCTGACCTCTAAAGGTAGGTCCTAAGAAGGAAGGGATAGGGTTATACCTAGGATTTGCTCCCGAGGTTGACCGAATTACGAGACCAGTATGTCTCCAGTCAAGTCCTACGTAAGAGCTCTGATTTTCTACAGGCCACCTTTTTCACGATAAACGTCCGAATGTCCACTTGTCGGCGGCCATTTTACCCTACGTACGAGCGCAACCTTCTCAGCACTACTTTACTAGCGTAATATTCTCTTTTTGTATCTGCATTTAACCAGTGTGATTCGTCACAGAACCAAGTCGAACTACCAGTCGGCGACAGTTAGCGAATTTAAAGACTGCCGTAGTGACAGCATCAATGTTAGACTGGTATTTCTAGCTCAAGGTCGGTCTACCGATACAATACTCTTCCCCAAGTTTGCTCATCTAGGAATTACTATCCTCGGGGCTAAGGTTTAGGAGGGCCTACGCAGGACTTGTGCTCCTACATAGGACCTTAAAATGGAGGGCTTTTTGGCAGAAAGGCACAATACATAATCTTTGGCGTCACCGCAAGCGTTTGCTCGCTGACCATCCGCTTTGGATGGAGACCTCTCATACGAGCTCTGTCGAAGAACCCTCAAGCAGCTGTGAAAATACCAGACGCCGCTGCCGTTCAAGCATATTAGCATTCAGTTCACCGGCGTCACCCTCGACTCACGATGTTTTTGCTGTTGCGGATGGGTTGGAACTCTACCTGCAGCAGCGCGGTAGTTCTGTCATTCAGAGCATGTTCTACAACGGGTGGAAACACGACCATTATGTTGGTAACGTGTTAGTGTTCGTGCCTGATGGAACCATTGTCGCGTGCGCTTTGAACGCATCTGGTTTGCTGCATGACTCGCAAATTGCGGAATAGGGGCGGTATTTATCAGAAACTGCAAGCTGTCAATTAACTAACTGGTGCTCGCTGCGTGGTAGATTCGGCGTTTGCAACTGGGGATATACTTTCCTGATCAAGTCAAGTCAGGATTACTTGGGGGTCGCAGCCACGCCTTCGGATATTGAAATGTTACGCCGAGCTACCTCAGCACGTTAAGCAGCGAGTGGGGGATGCGAGCGTTTCAAAGCTCTTTCCCACGGCTTAAAGACCGGCTAGAATACGAGGAACGAGGAGAAATACTCCTAATCCTTGATACATGCGTGCTGCTTTACAATCTTCGAGCAAGACTTGTTGGTATTAAACAGATGCTTTCTGTGTACATACCTAGCTTAGAGCAGAATCCTCTAACACAAATGTAGCCAAACTAGTTCTTCTCCTTTTTGCTTAGTCGTCCCCTTGTTTGCTTGTGTAGCTTTCGTTATTCCCACTAAAGCCGTCACAAGGAGCTCAAAAGTCGGTTGGTTCTCTCGCGGTCGTGAGCACGGTCTTGATCGTGCTGGGTCTTGCCCGCACTAACGTTGGTCTTGCTCCTGCTGACGCTGGTCTTCTTCACGCCAGCGCTGCTGTTGCTCACGGTCGGCCTCAGTTTGGCGTTGATCCTGCAGCATCATAACCCGCTTCAACGATAGAAGATTATCGCCATCTTTGCTGTTCGATTGGCGGCTTTGGTGAGGGAGCACAAGCGGACGTGCTGCAGCGGCCACCGTAGTGCTGCGAAGTGGTTCATCATCCTCGAAAATTTCATCTGCAAAAATCGCATCAGCGTCTTCCGCAATATGATCCCCGTTGGCTACGTCAGCTCGCTGCGTGATACTCGCCGCAATTTGAATAGCACGTGCAACGTCGGGGGATGTCCGGGTTACCGAACCCCATATGCGTCTTATAAAGCTTGGCAAACTTACGGCGGAGACTCTCCACCGTGCGGCCGACGCCCGAGAAGCGCTCGTTGTGGTGGTGAGCCACATTCTCCCACTCGTCTCGCCCTATTGGCTTGAGCGAATGGAGAATGTCGAGAAGGCCACCCTCGTAAAGCAGCTTCCTCGAGCTGCTCGAGGGATGTTACGTCTACGTCGCGTACGTGGTGTCGCCCTGCCGGATTTGGTCGTCCCGGTCCGTATCGTCCACAGCAATTCTAGACAGTGCCCTAACAACCATTACACCTGCATTGCTTGGTACTTGAGTCGGCGGTGCTCGTCCGCTGAGCCAGAGGAATTTCGAAGCTCTTAGTGACTGCTCATGGTCTCATGAAGCGGCTGTCGGCTTGGGTCCGGAGAGGTCATCGACGACAGGGAGGACATGAGCTGCGCGAGTGGCACTTGGGAGCTGCTAGTCGTCGCCAGCAGAAACCGCTCCTGTGAGTGGGTCACCTCTGCGATGGTGGGGGGTTGAGCGGGCTACGCGTGGCTTTGGACGAATAGTACACTGTACCAATCTGTACGGAGTGGCAACCACCCTGTACAGACTTCCCTCCTTAGCCCAAATTGATACGAACACGCAGCTGCCATCGAACCTTTTATGAGCGGTACGACCAAAATGGTATTTGTGTTTTCAGGAACCGCCCATTGCGCTCGCAAAGAAAACATACCTAACTGACAGCTGGCGCAAATTGATTGACACGTCTTGATTGTTGCCCTTATCGAGCATTAACAAAGTCCAGATACACAGCGCGACGCTGCGGGGTGATAAGGCAGCATCGCGAGGGCTGAGCTCGTGGTGTAGCGACTTTCAAGCTCGGGCCGAATCCAACAAAACTTATACGTGTGCAACCTTGAATCGTATCATATATTTTTTCTGAATAGCTAATATTTGCTGTATACATTTTCTTATTGATATTACTATCCGTGCAATATCTACTAGTAAGACCGTAAGCCTGCGTATCCCAAGACCGAGAAGGCGTAAATGACTCGGAGAAACGCACCATACCACGAAGCTCGACTTCATTGAAGCCTTCTTGAGCTACGTTGTTTACCCAAACTCGGGCAATCTGATTAGACAAAAAGGAAGAGAGCCTTCAAAAGCCACCCTGAAATATGGGGAGATCTAATTTTGTGGAGGCGATGCCGGGTGATTGCGATCGACCCTTTCGCTCAATATTGGGTCCCGTGCAGTACCGTTGACGCCTTGGTTTGATTGGTGACTTCTACGGGCCCTCTTTTACGTTGCGTTGGTATTGCAGCAAGCTCCTCGATGCGAGGATGCATTCCTGGAGTAACTTCTCGACGGATCTACCAGTGCGGGTCAAAGTCGGATGGCTTCAGCTCCGATACATCATTGGTCTCGATGATGCTGATTAACTCATGCACACACGGTCTGCTGTGGGTCCTTCTAAATGAACTGGTACATTGTGTTTGCTCACGTCGCTGGTAAATAACGGCTTCAGCTTCTTTCCACATATTATCGGTGGCAATTAATGCCCTGATAGTGATTATGCGGACAACCAAGGAGTATCGATTGGCTTGAAGGCGATAAGGTACAATAGTAGCATTCCTTTTCGTCAAAAGACTTAGCGCGCGAGCAGCTGATATCCACCACGGAAGCCACTTTTGGAAGACAGTGTACAAATCACTTCGGGATGTCTGCAACCACATTTGCACTTAGCATAGGTTCCTTCAACAGCAGAGGTAGCTTGGTACCCAAAGTGAGAGTACCGCTTAGTCCAGCAACGTACAATTTGAGTCTTGTACGTCCACCAGTGTTGATCAAGATAGCTCGTTACAATGGAGCTCTTTTCTGCTAGGGTAGCCCGATATTCTTCGAAATCCAGCTCGGTTTCTGAGTTCACCGCATCAAATTAAGATGCCATAAAGGTGTCCGTCTCCCAGGTAGTCTCGAACCGGTCTTGACCAGGTGGAACTTAAACTACCTCGACTTGTCCTAAACTTTCGCGAGCCTTACTCGACACATTTCGATTCATATTCCCTCGCAGATGAGTGCAGGGACAGTCGGAAAGACGGTGACAAGTGCATTCAAACATTACTGATGGGCGGTCTTAACCAGGATCAGTTTGGGTCGTGACCCCAAGCGTTTAGGTTTTTGCCGCATATTACGAACCATTCCTTTCTAACCGGATCGCAAGTGTAGTGTGGTACACTGTACCAATACGTGATAGAGTAGTCCACACAAATCTGGCCAAGGTGTCCATGGCAATTCAAGCTCGCGGTGGACACGTGCGTGTACGCGGCGGTGGCCTCGGCCACCAACGTCAACTTAATCAACAAGTGCTCGCACGACATCGATTTCTACCACAGCCAGACCGTCTCGGCCGTGGCGACCATCGCCTTGGGCAACACCTGGGAGGCGCACATGTTTCGCCGATGAGCGGACGACTCGGCCACGCTGTTCAAGATCTCGCTGATGAAGGATGCTGGAACGACATCAGCATCATCCCGCCCCTCCCTGGTTGGTGCAGCAGCTATGAGGACTGCAAGGCCGGTAACAAGAAGGGCTTCAATGTCCCCATGTCCGCGGAGCCCGAGGCGGGCGGTTAGGGCTCGTGCACGTCGCTGTACTGCGCTGCCGACGACAAGACTGCATGCGCTGATGCATACGAGTACCTCAAGGACGAAACCAAGACCCACCACCGTCCTGCTGGAACCGAGTACGACGTCACCTTCTGTTACGCCGGTGACGACTCCTCCCTGCAGCAGACGCAGCAGCAGACGACGCAGCAGTCGCCCCCGCTGCTGCCCTTTTGATCTTCGCGTCCTCTCCATCGGCCACGACGGCCGCTCCTACTCAGGAGGAGTGCGGTGCTACCCAGTAGGGCAGCCATCTTAGCGGCAGCAGCAGTAGTAGAGCACGGTGAGCATTGGTCTCGGCACGTTCAAGTCAAGTACTCGTACAGCGACACGTACGTCGTCAACGTTGCTGGCTCGTACGACCGTGTGACCGACCTCGGAAGCTGCCCCAAGGAGTCAGTGAGCCTGCAGAGCCCTGTTGGTCCCATGTCGGAGCCCGTGACCTTGATCTTCCGTGGCCCCATGGAGATTGCCGACATCGCCGTTACCTCAGATGAGTGCGGCAACGGAACTTGGAATTGCGTGTCGTCGTACTAGGATGGTACCACGGAGAACCTCGCGCGCATGAAGAACAAGAACGCCATCTACACCGGCCAGAAATTCCACGGTCGGCAGGGTTTCGGTTCGGCTGACAGCAAGACGAGTGCCACCGAGCCGACCGTTTTCCTCGGCGATCTTGCTGAGCCCTCGGACCCGTCGGCTATTGGCGGCGGCCCCAGCATCTAGACCGGCACTGAGTTCAAAATGATGACTGGTAACAAGTGAGAGACTAACAGGCGTCTCGGTTTCTTCGGTGGCAACGAGTACCAGGACTGAAACGGTGGCAAGAAGGCGTTCGTGACGGAGGACAAGATGCCCCAGGCCAACAAGCCCAACTATCCTGCGATATGAATGCTCAACTCGCAGATGATGCAGACCAACCAATAAGGCTGCAACTTCAGTGGTCAGCTCGACATTGCCGAGGCGATCGAGACCAACGATGCTCGCGACAAGGTGACCACGCACTACTATTTCTACGACCGTTCGGTGCTGAGGCGAGAACTTCGCCCCTCAGTCGTATGCCTCCACCACGGTGTACATGACACTCATTGACGACTCGAACGAGGGCATCAGCAAGATCGTGGAGATGTATACAGGGCTGCCGGCCGATATTGAAGTCGTGCGCGCCACTGACGAGGCAGCAAGAGCCTTCGTACTCACACCTTCAACCTGCAGAGTCAATATTCAATACAGATTTTGCTAATCACCTACATGGCGACGACGCGTCACTGTGTATCGTCGGGCTCAGCATATTGCTATGAAGACACAAATGTACACAAAAATCGGTACACTTTCACTCTCAAGTTTACTTCTAAACACCAACAAGGGCAACATAGACTCTTCCGCGCCCAGATCGAAGTGCACGGTAAGCGCTGCTCCTAACACCCGCAAGCGCATTGTACCCTCGCCGACTTTGGACGACTGCGCTGAGTGGACGATCAATTCAGCTCCAGCTCGAATGCACGGCGCGCAAGCTCAACGTTATCAGGAACACGCGCAAGCTAGGGAGTGTAGCGTTTCTTCGCGCATATGACTCCAAAATGGAAGGTGTGGAGGTGCTGCTTCGACGTCAACGAAAGAGATCAAAGGGGACCAGTAGGGAGGAGCAGAGGCAGACTAGCGGCTGCATGTTTCGCCTGCTCAATGTCCTCGTCTCCGTGCTCTTCTTCGACAAGTTTCTCTCGCTAGGCAATTTTTTACGGAGGGACGAGCTGGATGAAGGAGGCACCACCTTTTGGGTTGACGTTGCCACCGCGTTCTGCTCTGCTACAACTGAGTACGACAGCTTGATCTATGACGACGCCGTGTTCGAGGGCGTGGACCCTTCAACACACGGGGCGCATTCTGCAGAGAAACTAAAAATAATGTGGAAGGAGCTCGCAATTAACTTTGCCCGTGCCGATGCAAATTCCAAGGTGTCTGGCCAAAGAAGCAACGTCTTCTGGGACTTTTGTGACGGCTGTACGGAAGTATATTATATAGACAGGTGGTCAACGGGATCGATTAGTTGCGGCGTGGCCGAGGTCGTCGGAGATCGAAGTTCTGGATATGTTGAATGACAACATCGCGAGGGGTGCCCCATGTACGTGGTGCAGCATCGACGTTTCAACAGTATTGTCGGTGGACTGGTACGAGCTCTCGGTCAAGGCGTGTTACTCCATGGACACCGCGTGCATACCAGCAGCTGCGTCCTTATCATTGAGTCGCTCGCTAATGCAGTAATTAAGAAGTTTCATGCATGTCTTGATCACTTTGCGGACGTTAACAAAGTCGATAACCAGTGGACGTTTAAAAATCTGCCACTTGATCACCAATAATCCGAACGACATCTCGATTCAGATTCGCAGTAGGCCCAAGAAGAAATTGTAGTCGGAGTGCGCTTCGTTTTTGAGCTCCAACTTCGTGAAAGGCACGAGCAGCGAGCCCGACAACGGATATGCACTATCGCCAACAATGTAAAAACCATGGGGGATTCATGATCTCCTAACTGAGCTGCCATTTCTTGAACGCTATGGAATCACCAACCTTCCCCGGCGAATTGATGCAGTACCCTGTGAAGCGGCTAAAAGCGTCACACATTGCGTGGACATTGAGCCCATACATCTGATAGCGCCCAGAGAAAAGGCAGCCACGTCCGGTACCTCTTTGCCGCTTGGAGCACGAATCTGGCAGAGCAACCCGTCGATGCAGTCCACGCAACCAGTCAAAATCCCGTCTTTGCTGATGCTGTCAAAATTATCAGCTAACTCCATCATGCGCTCCGTCGCC
The DNA here is from genome assembly GCA_012656075.1 of Phytophthora hibernalis. Classification (NCBI taxonomy): domain Eukaryota; phylum Oomycota; class Peronosporomycetes; order Peronosporales; family Peronosporaceae; genus Phytophthora; species Phytophthora hibernalis. The sequence goes on from JAAKBF010000099.1 coordinate 82,760, forward strand.
TCGGTTGGAGAACGGATGCGCAGAACTGGTCAGTCACACAGCGCGTCCATCACGACGTGCATGACTGCGTAAATGCCAGAAATCGAAGTACCGGCCAGACAGCGAGTGGCGTGGTAGTTACTACCAGTCAGCCACGATATCGTCATCTGTATCATGTCCTCAGGGGTGATGAGGTCGGTTCCTGTGCGACGGGTGGACTATGGTATATCTCGAAGCAGAACAGGGCTGATCATCAACAGAATCCACTCAAAGGACACTATGTCCATCCGGTAGCAGCTCTTGAATTGATCCTCCAGAAAAAGGATATGCATGTGAACGTCCCAGTCCAAACTGGGACGTAAGACGCTGCCTGCACGTTCGTCCGGACCCACGGAGACAGCCGCACCGAGCAGCGCGACGAGTAGGCAGCGGCGGCGGGTCGTAGTTTGGCGTGCCTCCTCCATCCAGCTTGGTGCTATCATCATGGCGAATTGAAGAAGCTCGTACGATCTCGATATCCCACCGCGCTTGCGCTCCCAAAACCGAGTCGCGGTGGTAGTGTAATCACTACGTTTGTACGAACCCTAGATGGGAACTGGCCAATCATAGCTTGACTTTGGGGTCACAATCCCGGTTAGGAGCGCCCCTGAGCGCCGTCCGAGACAAAAATTTGTGGGTGTGGGATATTGAGTGTGTGCAGATAGTCACCAAGGATGGAGAGTGCCTATTTTACGTCCTCTTGAACCTCTCCTGAAAGCCAGCACTGCGCGATCGGAAGAGCTGTGTTGAGCCCAGTTATTGCAATGATGTTGAGTACCGGTAAGGGAATGTTGTAGCGATTCGTCCTATATGTGCAATCAAGGATGATAACATCATCATGAGACTTGTACAAGTACGTCGTTTCCGGACACAAACCAAATGTCGGATCTGGTTCGTCCTTGTGTTTACCGAATGCCGGTAGTAAAACCGGCGTTTATCGAGCTCAGTAAACAAGGCTTCGATCGGTGCCCGATGGCGATGCCTTCATGGCGCGCCACGTTCTTTGCGTTGGCAAGATCCCTCGGTACTATCATTCCGTAGAAGCAACGAAGCATGGATATTGGTGACAGCAACACGAGCGGCGGTCTGTGCTCTAACGAACTCGTGAATTGACGCGACAGGAGCGGTGGAGGTATATCGGGCCGCAAGCTGCCGGCGACCTGCGTGCACACGAGCGTCCCGTGACGGGAGATGATTGTGGATCATACTTCCTTGTTTGTGGTGCAAACTAGACCAATGTCCGTTGATTTGATTCTGATCTACGGCACACAACGTCAGCTTCATCGGTCACCCGTTTCGGTATGAACTGCGCATTATCCGCACACGATCACTATCCAGAAGACGGCCGGTATCTTTAGCTTGTCCTACACGGTCGCACGAGTAGTTGTGTGTATGAATAATCATAATCTTCGTGTTCTTCACGTTCGCCGCTTTCTTTTGGAATCGTTGAAGCTGTTCTCTTTTGTCCACTTATGAAGCGCCGATTCCATACTCGGGTAGATGCATTCGGGGGGTACGCTGAATCATTGTAGTTGGCTGGCCGTATTCTCCATATCGATGATCCCAACGGAACAAGGCGAAAGTTGAAATGGCACCTGCCTGTGGGATCTATACTTGTTCTCCGCTCTTTTAGAATGCTACTTCTATAACATGCTGAAATGCTTCGCCTTCCTCGTCCTAATCTATTAGTAGGACCTGATATAATAAATGACCAGCGACGTATAGTATTTACTTACTCAAACATTAGACAAATTACCAAGGACTACATACTGCACCTGCTACACAAGACTCAATGCGAACCTAAGTAATGGCCAGCTGTCAGTTTGGTACGTTTTCTTCGTGAGCGCAATCAGAAACTGTTCTCGTTATTAATAATTATCCGTTCTGCCGTATGCAGGGCACCCGAAAAATAATACTCATAAAAATTAATTGCCATTTTTAATTATAATTATTAATTGCAGCTATTAGCAGAGTTTTTCTCAAAATTGTTTGCACGTGCTCTAGAGCTCTCAGAGCTAAAATACGTGTTAAATGATGTTTATCCAAGTCTTTTCAGGAGAAGATGCATCTAATACCTCGAGAAAATGAAGTTGATCTCCGTCAATGCTTAAAAATTACTTTATATATGTAAAAGCTCTTATAGAGTGCAAATATTACCAAAAATGAAAGTGAATTGACGCAAGCACGTCTAGGTTATCGGTAAGCGGTCATTCTTCTTCGTAGCACGTCCACTTGGGGTTATCTTGATCTCCTTTAGTTCTTTTCACCAAACTCACGCATAACGGACTCAAAGTCATCATTTTCTAGCTGATACAGGGTCACATTGAGATTGGCGCGAATCATTATAATAATTCAATTATTAATTTTTGTCTGTTCCTAAGAAATATTAATCTAAGAAGCATTTCGGGTGCCCTGGCCGTATGACCAGAGATATGGGAGAAACTAGGGAGCCTTGACAATCGGAGCATTGGGACACAGAAGAGGTAGACAGGAGGCATGTGCAATGAGCTACATTCCAAAAACGACGCGAGGCGTGGTGTGTGTTCTGGGGTCCAAGTGTGCAGCCAGTGCTAAGTTTGCTTTGAGTCGCTTTAAAATCTCCCTCCAACACCTGATTAACCGTCACTACGGTGACATCCGTGGCGCATTGAACAATCTGCAGGCGCGGTTTGTCTGTGCCCGTGCTGGATGAGGAGGTGCGCCAGGACAGTTATGATGGGCTGCTGCGTCTTGAGGAGGAGCGTCAGCACTTGCAGGACCTGCTAAGTGTGGAACGAGATGGCCAACAACATGATTCCAATGCGACCAATGTGACGCGTTTTGTTGCATTGAAATTAATCTGTCTTCTGCTTCTTCTTCCAGTGGTACCTTCACGGAGATCACTGGCGGTGGTTGATTCTTCTTCACGAAAACGAGGAAGCCAAAAGCATGGCTTCAGATTTTCTGAAGCCGAGGCAGGAACTGAATCCTTTGCTCGTGTAGATGTCCAAACATACTGTTGTCATGAATTGTGTGTGTACTGCAGTTGGAGAATGCGCGTGCAGCGACTCGCGCCATCACCTTCGTTTCTTCGACGTCGTCAATAGCTTCATCGTCGTCATGCATACTCATATACCCCTGGGAAGCGCCCATGAGCTGGGAAATCTCTTGGGTTTTCATCAAGACGGCAGTGCGTTCTGTATGGCTGACGCTGTCAGCTATCCTTGCGCGCATGCCTTCGGCTACAGCTGTAGCATGCCGTAGCACCTTCACCGCGTCTCCCTGCTTCACCGCACATGCCAGAGCTGTAATTGCTGCCGAAATTACTGAATCCATAAGCTATTTCCGGTAATTCTCCATTTACGCAATATGCCCTTGGGCAAAGCGTCCAGCTGGGGAGATAGCGGCTGGGAAGAAGCCGCCAAAATTACTTGTGAAGTCTTTATATCGGCTGGAACCATTCGTGGGTACCTAGAACTGTCCGGAGTTTAGAACCGGCGCGGTCTTGTAGCGATTTCTCTCTCCTCCTATCGGAGAATGTCGGATCCTTCCGCATGACTGCACGCGCGAAGAGGGTCGCAGCTTGGGATACGTTGGCTCCGTTGGTGGCAGCATAAGCCCAGAAACCCTGGTGACACCTCATCGCATGAGGGGAAATGAAACTTTGAGAAAGAAGTTGAGATTACGTGTGCAGAAGTGTTACATTTGTGTAGATCCGGAAGTGCTACATAAATGTAGATGCAGAATTGTGTCTTATTTGCAGTTGTAGATGTGTTACATATACGTGGAGGATTCTATTCAAATGATAGCAAAATCCATCGACAAAAATAAATACCACTTCGTTCTGGTTCGAACGCGAAGAATATACTTCAACCGCACATCAGAAGAGAAAAATAAACTCAGCCAGTCTGTGAGGTTGTATCACTTCAAATTTCATTCCATCTTAACCACCCGCCAGCCTTCGAGGCCGAAAGTTTTCCCAGCCCTTGCACCATGCAGACCAACCGACAAGTTACGATCCCCCTCCCGAGGCAGCATACGCGACACAAGATGCAGCGGAGCTGGCAATTCACGCTTGGACACTCAGTCTTGGTGTCAATGTAACTAAAAACACCTCGAACGCAATTCTGATGGTGAAGTTTGCTACCGATTGTTTGCTTGTGCTCGATGGGGGAAGCCTAAATACACTCAACAGCTTCGAGATGAAGACCGAGTTCGAATTAACAGAACTTCAATACGCACTGGCTGCACTATGCGAATTAGAATCGAGGCAGAAGATAGAAACAATCCAAGTAGTGCGTGGAAAATTGTCCACACTCGGGATGGCAGCCAACTTCACAACCATGAGCCTTCGCAAGATGTACGTGTTCAATTTACTCGTCGTCAACGAGCTGGCGACATCTTTCAACCCTCCAATCCGAAAACCATCAACGAGTTGATTTTTGCTCACTCCTCGGCAGGGATTTCCACGTCTCAAACCTACGACATGTTGGCTTCCGTCGTCCAGTCAAGAGGACAAGCAACAGCTCCCATTGCCGGGGTTGCGTTGGCAGGTACGTGCTCGAGGTGCCGGACAAGTCTATTGATGACCAGTTCCCGCGGTACTTGAACTATCGGCTGTGGTTGTGCATTCAGGTGAGGACTACACCTTGTGGGACCCTTGATACGGTAGAAGTCAAACTAAAGATGCAGTCAGTCTAAAATACGCCAAGCAAGAAACAAGTAGTTTTCAAGTCTAACAGGTTAACAGCCGCACTCGCTCAGAACCAAGAAGCTATGGCTACGCGAACTTCTCCCCGACTGGCTAAGCGAACTTCTCCCCGACTGGCTACGCGGGCGTCTCCTACCAACCAGAGGGGCGGCTCTGCCAAGCAGGCGACTCGTCACGTCGCCGTCTCACCAGCGCGCGCGTCGACGGTCGTCACCACGAGGAAATTCTGACCACGGTCCCTGTTCCAGTCTCCGCCGTCCAGCCAAGAGCGCAAGCCCAGCCTGCGGTCGCAGTACGCGTCCTCGCCGTCCAGCCGAGAGCGCTCGCCCGGGGGCAGAGTAATGAAGGCAAAGAAGGCGAAAGTGGCGAAGCGGGCGACCATGGAGGAGACGGCGGTGATGGTGACGACGGTGAGGATGGATCCAGTGACGGCAGTCACGGCTACATGCAGGATAATAACGTAGAACTTGGTGCGGAAACTATCGAACAATATGTCGAAAGCTACAACGGCCTCGACGAGGTTGTGAACAGCTTGTAGCCCGGCGGAAAGCCAAACCTGAAGCAGATCAACGTCACTCCGTTCTCAGGAAGGATTGAGCCTGGGGAATTTGATAGTAAAGTCAGGACGTGGTGGGCAGAGTTCAACAGCCAGCTGCTAGGTGCGCAACTCCGATACAACCACCGATGGAACGAGATAATCAAGTGTAATTTCCTCCAAGCGTCGTTGAGAGGTGACGCAGCCAAGTGGTTCAATCGGGTCTGGAATGCGTCACCGCACATGGCGTTGAAATTGGCTGGGCAATGACGTATACGCCAGTACTCCACGAAGATCGACGAAGAAGAGATCCGAGACCGAATCAAGGCGTGAGAAAAGCTCCCAAATGAAAGCTATGAGATGTACTCGCAACGACTCCAAAACATGGCCGACTCACTGCCAGGTGGTGTCCAGAAGCGCACGAACGGGAAAGCTGCGCTGTCTGCGTTAGTGAGAACCGCCTGCCCATCAAGGATGGATCAGATGGAGTACTGGGTGCTCACCCAGAAGGACAAGAACATGCCATTCCAGCTGTTGGACAAGTTGGTGGAGCTGCTCGGACAACTGGACAAGACGGACGGCGTGGCGAGCTGGGCGACAGAAACCAAAGAGGGGCCGACCAAACGATCTAAAGGGGCCACAGGACTAGCTCAGAAAGCGACGGCTGCAATGGTAACAGCGGTTGATCGGAAGCGCAAAGGAAAGCACAGCGACGCTTGCCAGCCGTCTAAGTACGGGCCGTTTATTCCTCCTGCGTGGGTGAACGAAAACACTCCGTGTTTCAAGTGCAAAGGCCGCAGACACATCGGCCGTGACCCGACGTGCCCAAAGTACAAGACCACAACGCCACTCGGCGACGCAGTAATGAAGGCAGCAACGGAAGACTCGGCGTGAGGACGGGAGTTGGGTGGCACCGAGTCTTGCTGGACTCGGGTGCATCGTACCACCTAACTGGCGAATCCCACGACCTCCACAACACGAAATCAATCGCCCAGAAGCGCTTCACAGTGGCGGACGGACGGACGATGTCCATCAGTATGGTTGGTGACCTGCATTTGCAGACGGTGATAACGAGCAGAAGAAACACGAGCCAGTTTTACAATCTTGTCATCCCGAACGTCTACTCTCTGCCAGGACTATCAACCACGCTGCTTTCACAGTATTTCGCCTTGTTCAAGCGGGCAACAGCATCCTCTTCAGCGACAATGGTTGGTCAGTTTCCCAATAGAAACGTCGACAACAAGTGCTCCGAGCCATTCCTGTCGGCGATGTCTACGAAGTCGTGACGCCGATGACAAGGCGCTGTCACGACTTGGCACACTCGCCTGCGGCAAATGCGTTCATGCCCACTGAGCCAGACGCATTGCTGACTTGGCACCGTCGGTTGGGCCACCTTGGTTACTCTCTATGTCGGAAGCTGGCTCCCAGCAACGCGGTCGAGGGCATGAAGATCAAAGACGGCCCAGATCCCCTGCTGTGTGTGGCGTGTGCTCGCGCTAAAATCACAGACGCTCCTACACCACGACAACGTACCAACTCGAGTGTTGCGGCAGATCAAGTCTGCCATATTGACTTAGCAGACCCCATCGAGCGCTCGTATCACGGCTCGGAGTATTTCATGGTAGCAGTTTGGCAGGGGTACATCCGCGTTTACGGCTTAAAGACGAAGGATGAAGCCGGTCAACGGACGAGCGAATTTCTCCAGTATATCAAGCGCCAGGCCAGTGTCTCGGTTGAAACGGTGAAGGTCGTGAGAACCGACGGAGGCGGGGAGTTCAAGACCTCGAAATTTTGGAGCTTGGTGGCCATGCAAGGGCTCCTGCATCAACATTCCGTTCGTTACAGGACCAGCCAGAATGGGGTGGCGGAGCGCGCAATCGGAACCGTGACGGAAATGGCCTGCGCTATGCTTCTTGATTCCCAGCTTCCTCACTACTTGTGGGAGGACGCACTGAGGCACGCCGCTTACATTCGCAATTGCGTCCCAGGAAAAGGATCCGACACGACACCAAACGAACGTCTCTTCGGGGTCAAGCCCAAGCTTCGGCAACTTCGTGTATTTGGGCAGTCAGTGGATATTCGTGTACCCGAAAAGTGCGGACGAAGCGCTTTCGTTGGATGGCAGAGGGGACTTGGGTGCGTTCATCGGCTTCACTGAGTTGATCAAAGGCTATCGCGTCTATGTACCAGGGAATGCACAGCGTATTCGGGAGAGTGCAGGTGCGCTGGCGCTGGAAAGAATGCTGTACGATGAATTTGTTCTGCCGAGCGACGATATCAAGCCGCCGTCGGCAGAAGGGGAGGAGTGTACGAGAAAGAACTGGACGAAAATGCAATCAACGATGGCTACACGAACCCCGCATCACCAACGGAGACCAAGTGCAGAAACCCAGAGCAGATGGAACGAGTGCGCGAGACAATGCGCCGCAAGCACTGGACGAGGGTAGAAGTAGAAGACATAAATGGCTCCAGTGAGTTCACAAATACCCGTGCGTCGGAGCGCCTCTCGGCTAAAGCCATCATCAAGCGCACTGAAAGGAGGACGTCCGAGCGCCTTGCGGCGAAGCCAGTAAATGCAGAGTACTCGTGCTTCACCCAGGTGATACGCGAGCCGCTAAATCTTGATGAGGTACGACAACTGCCCGAATGGCCGGAGTGGGAGAAGGCAACGTGGGCAGAAGTGAGGGCGCTAGAAGCAAACGACACGTACGACCTGGTCGATCTACCGCCTGTGATGAGAGCACTTGACAACACTGTCCAGCTCAGACTGAAGCTTGCAGCCGACGGAAGCATATAGAAGTTTAACTCCGCGTCTGTGCTCGTGGCAACCGTTAAGTCTAGATGCTCGACTACGTGGAAACTCATGCACCTGTTGTGAATCTGGTGTGCGTGAAGATCTTCCTTGCCTTCGTTGTAAAATTCGGGATGTGCATGCGCCAAGGTGACGTCCCGGCGGTGTATCTAAAAGCGATACTGAAGGAAACAGTGTACGTGAAGCAGGTTCGTGGATTTGAGACGCCGGGAGAAGAGCACAAAGTCTGGAGGTTGAAGAAAGCCCTGTATGGACTAAAACAAGTGGGCAGAGAATGGAACCGAGAAATTGACGGGTTTCTGCGCGAGTATGGTCTGCAGCCAACCAGTGGCGACGTGTGTCTATACTACAAGAAAGTCGACGGAAGCCTTCTCCTCGTGTGCCTCTATGTCAACGATATCCTCATTGTGCATCAGGTCTAAGAACACGTGCTGAGACTAATGGTCTCCCTGAACGTCAAGTACTCTGTGAAGGTCCTGAGCACGCCGAGTCAGTTCCTGGGCATGAAGATAAGCGCGAGGGCGACTCGATCTACCTATCGCAGGAGGCCTACGTGAACGAATTGCTGTATCGCTTCGCGATGGACCCAGCGCGACCCACGCAGACGCCGATGGTGCCAAAGACTCGTCTTGACAACCCAGGTGACGACCCGACTGCAGAAGAACGAGAACAAATGCTTACAGGCAGGTAGTTTGTAGTCTTCTCTACCTCGCTCGTGTATTGCGTCCTGATCTAACATTTGCCGTAAACCAGTTGGCGCGACCCTGTGCAGAATCAAGGAAGGCAGCTTGGGATGCAGCGAAGCACCTTTTGAGGTATTTGGGTCTCATGCGGAGCCTGGAGTTACAGTTATGTACAAGCGATGAAGGACTACGTGTCGCGACCGATGCGGACTGGGCAAATGATGTCCGTGATCGCAAGTCTATCTCCTGCTTCATGGCATTTCTGTTCGGCTGTCCTGTTCATTAGGGCTCCACTAAGCAAACGGTAGTGGCTCTCAAGATGGAGAGCAGCTCCGGCGCGCAAAAGGCTGTGGACATTCGGTTTCATTATCTGAAGGACGCGTGGAAGACGGGTGTCATGGCATTAGAGTACGTGCCAACGCAAGACAACCCGGCAGATCTGATGACGAAGGCGCTGTGCCGCGCGGAACTCCAACGCAAGCGGAACCTGTGTTGTCTTGGGTAGGGCTCGATACCGGGTGACGAGCTGGGAGCTGCCGCGAGATGTTGGCATCCATCGCCCAGTCAAGAGGACAAGCAACAGCTCCCATTGCCGGGGTTGCGTTGGCAGGTACGTGCTCGAGGTGCCGGACAAGTCTATTGATGACCAGTTCCCGCGGTACTTGAACTATCGGCTGTGGTTGTGCATTCAGGTGAGGACTACACCTTGTGGGACCCTTGATACGGTAGAAGTCAAACTAAAGATGCAGTCAGTCTAAAATACGCCAAGCAAGAAACAAGTAGTTTTCAAGTCTAACACGCCACACTGCTGCATACCGACAAGAACACAATTGTGCCTCCGAAAGGCATATCGAACAGGAGATCGACGAAACTACGCAGTGGAACAACCTCGAAAAATGTGATTCGCGAGCTGTTTCAAGTTTTAGACAAACATGGATGATCTCATAGAATTGGTCGTCGACCTCGACGACATGGCGATCATGGACCCCTGGCGCTGCTGCAGTCGCTGAAATTCCTTCCGTTTTCGTGGCGGATGACGGGGCAATGCATGGTTCGGCTGAAGTGCACGAGTACTTCCGGCTCGTCGAAGAACGCGTCCAGCAGCAGCCTAAGCTTCTCGACGTCGCCGCTTCGACAGGCCAGCAGCAATGCGTTGAGTTGACAACCGTCCGATTAGCGAAGGTGGAACCGGCGTTTCCGCAACTCGTCCTACAGGCGGTGTGCCTTCATCGAGCAGAGCTGCTAATTGGCGAGTCTTGCTCTGCGTCACTGCCTTGTGTCCATTTCCATTTCCCGATTACAAACGGGAAATGGAAATGGACACAAGGCGTGCTCTTTCAGCGCTAGTAGCTTCTGCTTCTCGGCTTCTTGGTCGCCTGCACCGCGCACTTCCACCAGACCCGGGTTTGTGAATGAAAGTAGCAAATCGATCGCGTCTGGTGTTTGAATATAGCGCCTCGCGTCGTGTTTTGCTCATTGCACATGCCTCCTGCCTGTCTCTTCTGACAGAAGCTGTGTCTCAATGCTCCGATTGTCAAGTTGACAATCGGAGCATTGGACCTAGTTTCTCCCCAGATCATTTCGAATGTACCGATATTATTCCGATTATTTCATTGGCTAAAGTGAGTGACGCTTGTATCTAAACGACGCTTGTAACAGGGGGAATACGGTACATGTAGCCTACAGTTTAATAACTTTGGCCTGGTTCATCGAAGTCTGGAACTATTAAACCTTAACCCGTAAGCTTACCACGGCAGGCACCAGCAATGCACTCTGCACCATGGTAGATGAATCAATCAGCTGAGGCATTCGAGCTGTGTCGCTGTTCGAGTGCAATGCCGACTAAAAAGTGGTGGTGCATGCCTCTTGGGTGAAGAGTCCTGGCGCAGATTGCGGAGAAGAACTCTTTCACCAACACCCAAGTGTGCGGACTTCGACCTCTCTAGCTACTCGATTTGCCCGGGTTATTCGCTTGAAACCCATCGCAACCACGACTGTGTTCAAACTACAGCCCAACGCGTTAGCCCCGCGACGCCAAAGACCAATACAGTCTTGTGCTTGAATAAAGAACACCGCATATCGAATAACCTGCTCGATTGTGTGTTGGTGGGATTGCATTCATGTAATAGTCGGATGAACTGATTTAGTACATTGAAGATCAATCTTCCACCAATCACATACTACAATTTCGATTCCACCAATCAAAACCCGTAGACCGAGGACATCGAGAAAAAGTTAGCACGGGAGTTTGTTTGAACATCGCATTTGCAGACTTTGTTTTCATTTCTCAACTTGCAATCTCCTCAACAAGCATGCGGCCAACATCAACCGGAACAGCGCGCGTTCCAAAACGCGTGCGCCTAACTTAGGCTCAAGGGCTGGAGCTGTGTAGGCGCCATCCCCCACGCCACTTACAACGAGCTTGCCAAATGGGCGCGAGAAAAGTTCAATCTGTTCGAGAAGCCTTCAAAACAAGTGATCTCACGGGTGCTCAAAGGCGAGAACAGCCTCCGACCGCTTACACCCGACTGTCTGAATCGCAAAATGTCGCCCAGCCTACCAAGTGTATGCGTGGTTGAGTTCGTCGTGGGGTGCGAAAGTATGCAACTCTCTTTCGGGCCAGATGATTGTCGCCCAAGCTCGAAAGCTTGCGCACCGACTCAAGATTCCCGTACCGTCTCAGCCTCGGTTCGGGAAGTCATGGTTGAGAAATCTGCAGGCTCGGTATGGCATTCGGTGGCGGCGGGCGTACGGGGAGTCGGGTGCAGTAGACTTAGAGGAGGTGGCCTCTGATTTCCACCGTTTGCGCAGCATAATCAACCAGTACGCAGGCGCGGATGTGTATAACATGGATGAAACAGGCTTTTACTACAACAACGTTCCGCGCGGATCGATTTGTCTAAACGAAGCGCCGGCACTAAAGCAAGACAAATCGTGAATTACTCTTGCGTTATGCTGCAACGCAACAGGGAGCGACAAACGCGCGCTTCTTTTCGTCGGAAAGGCTAAGAAGCCGCGCTGGCTTAAGCACAAACCCAGCGATGTGGACTATAAATCCGCTAAGAAGGCATGGATGACAACGGACATCCACCAGACGTGGCTGCAGGACCTCAACATATCTATGTGTGATCAATGCAGGCGAATAATATTGCTCGTTGACAATGCATCGTCGCACAGCGATGTGCGGCTCAACCTAACCAACGTCAGGGTAGAGAAGTTGCCTCCGAACACTACTTCGCAACTGCAACCGCTCGACCAAGGTATTATTTATTGTGTGAAGCGCTCTGTTCTGACCAAGAAGATGGACTTTGCTTTGAAACTGATAGATAATGGTACGGATGATAATCCGTATAAAGTAGGAATTGAGAAAGGAGTGCGGTGGAGTGCGGACGCGTGGCAAAATCTATCTTCGAAGACCATTGAGCACTGCTGGCTCCACACCGGGCTGATAGAAAAGCAGATATCAGTTTCATTCTTCATTAACAAAACAGTAGTTTATCTGTTTTCGTTCAAGCCGCTGTACCTCTAGACTCTTATTAACCTTAAATTTTGAATAAAGATCAGGTGTTCTTTATTCAAGAACAAGACTGTACCACCCGAGTCCCAACAGTCTACATGGCCTACCAGTACAACGACTTCGGCTCGCCAAATGCTGAGCTTCGCCTCTGCAAGGACGTGCCGCTGACACCGCTTCAGCCCGCATATATGTGCATCAAGGTCCACAACGCAACTCTCACCCCGCAAACCAAATGACCATGAAGACTTCAGACTCAACGTCACCGCAAGACAAACCTCCGACGACAAACCATTAGGCATGGGCTTCGACGTCGCCAGCACCGTCGTCGAGACCAGTGTTGTGAGTGATAGAAATGATCCCGAGCAAAGTCTCCTTCGCGATTCAACTGGAAGCCAAGAAATGGCAGCGCTGCGACGCACGAAGTTACCCAAGCATGTGGCTTCGCGCAATACTGACAGTACTGCGAGTATTATTCTTGCCTGGACGGTAGCCTCGTTCCGCGTGGCCAAGGTTTCGGCTACGACTCGAAGCCGGCGTGCTGCAAGTTGCAGAGTGGAAGTCCAAAAACGCGCTTACATGTAAAAGTCGAGCTCCACCCTGCATGTTTTAACGATGGTAAGCAAAGAGAGCTGATGATGACGATCGATCCGAGGCTACGCGCCGCCGAGAGCCGGGTGTCGATCTCGCAAGCATTGTTCTCGGTCGCCCCATCATTGGAGCAGCTCTCAGTACTGTAATCCTCGTCAAAAATAATCAATTCAAGTAGATTCAAGCCATTGATCTAAATGGACTGGTAACATATTTTCAATTTTAAATGTACTTGAATTTATTAATTTCTCTGTTTGACTTTCAAAATCTGGTCGCGATAGCCTTCTGTCATTGTTGACATACCGACCGTCTGGTTCGAGAGACCGTCTCGACACCCTTGCGTTCCGCCGCAGCAGACGGTTTCAGCAGCTGATGCTGTCGGCAAGTGCTTTGACCACGGACATACAAAAATCCTACTGTTTTGAGCACGAACACCAAAGACACGAGCTCCTTTGACGACGAGATGCAAGCCATGCCCGCGTGGTGGCTTGTCGTTGCGTTTGACTGGTCTCGTTTATCGAGCAGGTCCACGCTCGCAACGATGATTCATCGTTGCGAGCGTGAGGATCTGCTCATTCCCAATTCGCCAAAGCACTGCTCTATTCCATTCTTGATTTTAACAACTTGGTTCGCAGTTCACGATGATCAAGCTCCTGCGTTTGGGATTCACGGTGCTCGCTTTAGGCAAGTCCGTGATCAACGTCGCGCGTGCTGAAGAGTTGTGCTCCGTCGCGCCGCAGTCCTATGCCACCGCCAAGACCGACTACCCGGACCTCGCGTTTGCGATCAGTGCCGTGGAGGAGTACTCGATTGCAGCCTGGTACACCGACCGCTTATCGACGGCCAACCGCGCCAAGATGCTCAAAGATCTCACGACCCAGTGTTCCGAGGACTCGCGCATGACGATTGTCGTTTACGGAATCCCCAGTAAGGATTGCAACGCCGGGTACTCGTCTGGAGGCTCGGTGTCGAACACCGCCGACTACAAGAAGTTCCTGTCGGAGTTGACCACTGCTGTCGGTACCCGTAAGGTGCTGTACGTAGTGGAACCTGACTCGGTGGGTCTCCTCGCAGAAGAAGGAGGCTGTGGCAAATCGGCCGGCTACCTCGAGAATCTGAAGGTTGCTATTGAAGCCCTTTCAGCCAACGCCAACGCCGAGCTGTACATCGATGTCGGCTACTGGACACTTGAGTACGAGGCGCAGCGCGCGACGGTGGTCACCATTATGAAGGATTTGGCGACATCCGGCACCCTGAAGGGCATCACCATCAACACGTCCAACTACCGCACAACCAAACAAGTCACGGAGTTGTGTACCAACTTCCAGACGGCTATGGGCAAGAGCGACATGAACTGTATCGTGGACACCTCCAGAAACAACATCGCGCCCACTACCACGGACTGGTGCAACGTCCTAGAGGCTGGCATCGGCCACCCGCCCACGTCGGAGACCAAGATCGCCAATCTCGACTATTTCATGTGGATTAAGCCGCCTGGAGAGAGTGACGGCACGTGCTCGGGGGCCTGCTGCTGGCGAGTTCTTCGAGACGGGCTTCCAGGACCTCTGGGACAAGGGATACTTCGTCAAGACACTCGGCAACAACACGATCGCACAGGGCGGCACCGACACCACATCGTCGCAGTCTACTTCGTCACAGACAACGGACACGACTTCCTCGCAGACCACAGATGCCAGTGCTTCTGAGACGACTGACAGCAGCGCGACTTCGTCCCAAACCACAGATGCCAGTGCCTCCGCGACGACTGATACCAGTGCCTCCGCGACGACGGATGCCAGTGCCTCTGAGACGACTGACAGCAGTGCGACTTCGTCCAAAACCACGGATGCCAGTGCTTCCGAGACGACCGATGCCAGTGCTTCCGAAACGACTGATGCAAGTGCTTCTGAGACGACTGACAGCAGCGCGACTTCGTCCGAAACCACGGATGCCAGTGCTTCCGAGACGACAGATGCCAGTGCTTCCGAGACGACAGATGCCAGTGCGTCCGCTTCTCAACCCACTTCATCTCAAATCACGGATGACAGCGCGTCCCAGACCGCACAGGACTCTGGAAGCGCCGAATCTGAAGTCGACACTACGTCGTCGCAGTCTGCTGCGACTACCCCCACCACTACTGAGGCGCCGTCGCAGACAACGAGCAACTGCAAGGTGAGGCGCCGTCTGCGGAAGCTCAAGCAGTGAGTTGGCTTGTATCGTGCACGTAGTCGGAGTACTTCGACGTCTAGTATGTTTGTGCAGCACTCGGTGACTCTGTAAAGAGTGCAGCTCAGTGTTGATAGTGATCACTTCATAGATTTGGGTCCATTGTGATGACAATTTTTGAGCTCAGACTCCTCGATTCCATGACGAACCAGTGGTTTTTCTTGCTCTTTGTGCTCGTCAAGACAGCAAAAGACTCACCGCGAGTAAACGTTTTGAGATAACGCCCGGCATCATCGATTTCGTGACGCATTTTCACTCCAACAAGACTAGGTTCAGTGCTCGGGAAAAATATAATATAATAAATATCAATTGTATTTTTGTACCACATTTATTACTATTGAGTATCAAAAACCCTGCATACTATTGATATTTCCGGCATTTATTGACATTACTACACTCGACTCTTGATTTTCAAGTCAAAACGGCAAATACCTCGTTTACAATATACTATAGTGAGACTGAGTGTTTCCTATTGGGCTACTCGGGTCCAGTCGTCTTTAACGCGCAGCCACGCCGCCCTGAAACGACTTCTACAGCCAGGTCTTTCTCAGTTCATGCATCAATCTGATCGACTTCGCAACCCCGTCTCCCTCCAACCCATCGCAATGGCCAAGAACGCCGACGTCTGCCGCTCACTTTTTGAGGCTCTGCCCGACCATCACTTCAAGTGCGAGTACTGCGGCAAGACTCGCCGCCAGCTCCCATCCAGCGGCTATGGCAACCTCATCAGCCATTTGAAAGACAAGCACGCTGACTACGAGGCCGACTTCCTTGCGCAGGCCAGCTCGATGGCAGGGAATCTACACTCATTTGGCTTCGTGAGCGACAAGGTCGCAAACATCTACCACTGGATGGAGTGGGTGGTCGACCGCAATATGCCTCTGTCTGAGGTGGACCACCCACTCACTCGCTCGATGTCTCGTCTCAAGACCACCTCGTTGAAGACGCTGAAGAAGTACATTGCGGCGACGACTAAGGCTGTCGAACAGGCGATTGCCAAGATCATCCCACCGTTGTTCGGCGTGATGTACGACGGATGGTCAAGCTTTGCCGATCACTATGTGGCTCTTTTCATCGTCTTCTGGCGCGATGGCAAGCTGCACCACATTCTGCTGGCAGTGGCTCCTCTCGATGAGGCGAACTTGACAGCTGTCTCGCACTGTGCGTACATCAGGAATATTTTGGCCATTTATGGCAAATTGGAAGAGTCGCTGCAATTTCTGATCGGTGACAACTGCTCAACCAACCAGCTGACGGCAACCCTCCTCGGCGTCCCATTGGTCCCACCGTTTCAATCTGGCCACCAAAAGATTTTTGGCCGAGCGCGAGGACCTGGTTGGCGAGGTGGGCGCGCTCATGGCAACGCTCCGCACGATTAAGAACCGCGCAGAACTCCGACGTCACACGAGCTTGGCGCCTCTGCGCGCGAACGCGACCAGGTGGAGCTCAACATTCGTGATGATGGAGCGTTACGTGCGCATTCAAGATGCCATCAAGCGAGTCGACGCGGTTTACGACCTTTTGCCGAAGCCATCAGCACACCGCCGCATTGTCGCCCTAGTGGAGAAGCAGAAGACGCTTAACAGCGTCTGCAAGAAGTTGCAGGAGGCATCGCTGCCGATGAAGGCCGTGCGGGTGCTTTTTGACAAGGTGGCTGAACTTTTCCCCGTTACTGGCGAGTACCTTCTTCCGGACGCCTCCATTGTTCATTCACCGACGTTCGAGAGCGCTGTGGTGAAGGTATGTGCACTTGAGCTGCTTATTGTTGCTTTTTGTTGCGCTAACACACTAGCGTTGCCGGATGTTGATTAGGTTGCTGGTGCAGATTCCGATAAACTCACGGCAGAAGAGGTGGAGGCGCTTCGGCCATTTGATCTGGATGAAGCTGTTGAGCCTACCGTGGATTCGCGCAGCTCAAGGGCCCAAACACGATCGCGGAGCGGCGCTGAGGACTTCGTGACAGCGCTTCTACGATCTGATGGCGCTCCGCAGCAGCCGACACCAAGGTACAGCCCTATCGTCGCCGCGATCCCGCCAACCAGCTATCACTGCGAGAGGCTCTTCTCGCAGTGTAAGCTGGTGATGACGCCCCAGCGTGCATCACTTCTGCCGCTGAACTTTGAGATGATTGCTTTCTTGCGTACTAATCGCCAGTACTGGGACGCTAACACGCTGACACCCTTGGAGTTTGATGAGAGTGACGACAATTAGCGGCGGAGCTAGCTGGCAAGCACAAGTGAGCAATACAATACCTATTCCTCATTTCTTTAATAGTGCTTCTCTCGTTAACCATTTATTTCTTATTGTAGCTGTGAACTGCGCATTACATTACTCTATTGTAATGTCCGAGCACTGACTAGGTTAACACTGTTGCCCAAGGTGATGACGCTCCTCGCGATGGAAGAAAGAGAACATTTTCTAAGACTCATTCATCAGTTTGAACTCTCCAGTCCACTCCTCCTTCCAGATCGCACTAACCACTTTCAAGATGAACCCCGTGCCCACTACGTTCAAGGCTTTCGAGTTTCACGAGTTCAGCGACGCCCTAGAGGTCCTCAAGCTCAACCCCAGCGCGATAATTAATCCACTGGCTCCAACGGAAGTTTGCATCAAGGTTCGTAGCGCGGCGGTGAACCCGATCGACTTTAGAATGCTCAAGTACGGAAAGTACTTCCTCGGTAAAACCCCGTCGCCTGAAAACCCAATCCTCTCGGGTTGTGACGTGGCTGGTGTCGTCGTCGCAGTGGGCGATGGTGACGTAAAGGGTTTCCAAGTTGGTGATGAAGTTTACGGGATGCCAGTCGTGACTCAAACCGGGACTTTCGCTGAATATGTCAACTTCGACGCCAAGTTCCTCTCATTAAAACCGAGAAACATGTCGTTCAACGAGGCTGCTGGTGTGACCACCGTCGAAGAGACGAGCTATCAGTCGCTGGTTGACTACGGCAAGCTGCAGAGTGGTCAGCGCGTGCTCATTCTCGGTGGTGGGAGCTCCTGCGGTATGTTCGCAATGCAGATTGCCAAAACGATCGGTGCGGAGGTGATCACGACGTGCAGCACCCGCAACACGGACCTCATAAAGTCTCTCGGTGCAGATAAAGTCATCGATTACACTAACGAGAAGTGGGCTAATGTGCTGACACAGCACTCGGTGGATTTGATCTTCGACTGCGCAGTTGAGCCTGACTCCTGGAACACCGAGGCGCAGAGAATTCAGAAGCCGACCACTGAAATTTTTGTCACTCTCACATGAGCTCGCGGTGTGACTGACCCAGTAGAGTCACCGATTGGAGCTGGGCGTTTCTGCATATTCGCTCAATCGCGCAGCTTGTACCTGGAAGCGCTAACGAAGCTCATCGAGTCCGGTAAGGTCAAGACCATTATCAACTCCGTGTATCCGCTGGACGACTTGAAGGATGCAATCAAGGAGCTGATGGATGGCCGTGTTCAGGGAAAGATCATCATCGAGGTCGCTAAGGACTAGGACGACAGGGAAACATGCTCAAATTGAGAAGTGAACGCAACTTTGGAGCCTAACCGTAATATCCACTCGGGGTCTTACTCTGAAATTTACATGTTAATATGGATGCGATCGGAGGTGCGATTATGAAAACAAATATACATGCACCTCACCTGTCAATTAACGTTATTTTTAATAATAGTAGCTCCATTCTACATCTTGTATCGATTTTCACCTAACCCTATAAAATGAAGCATATGTGTACTTCATGCAAATCTAAACAAGTGCTACGATGAGCGTTGCAGTAAATGTAGACATTAATACAGGCGGTATGCGGTGAGATGGAAGGTATAAAATAAGAAACTACATAGATACTTGGGAAAGCAGAAAGGAATGCGCTCGAACCAGAGCAGGTTAGTGGCGATACACGGACACTTGTCAGCCTCACTGCTTGAACCAAGCGAGTCGAGAGCAACACACGTTAATATACGAGTGTACCGCCTACCTCCCCATACGTGTTGGTTAGATTTGCTATACACTAACTATTAATACTGGGAGGACAGCTTTAGCGGGCTGAACAGCCTAACCAATTTTATTGGTGGGTCCATATGTCACCGATTGGGACTACGGCCACACAAAATATTTTGTGTATCTTGTGGATGGTGGTGTTCCGAATGTTGTTGGGCGAAGAAGCTCCATCTGACAGTGCGCTATCTTCGTTAAACGAGTCACGCAGTCGCTTTGGCCCGAGTAGGTAAGATGTAGATTTGGAAGGGCGCCAAGGTTACGATTCTCAGGACATGTTGCGCAAGCTATACTTGCGCATTCACTATTACCTGCTCGGGTTGTCCCCGGTGTGAACGGGACGTTGTATCCATACATGGTGCTACTAGGCTTCTCGGATGTGTTTGCAAACGCGTTTTCTCTGGCAAAGACAACAAGATGCAAATGCACCGGTAGGGGGTAGCCTACCGCATTTCGTGTGCCCTACCGGAGGTAGGGGCACACGAAAATTTAAAAGTTCAATGAGGCGCGAGCTTAATTAAAAAAAGAATCTTAGTCAACTGTCCTCCCAGCCTAATGCTACGCCTCTAGTACCAGTTTGCAAACAATCGTGTTAACGTTAACAGTACAGTTCGCGTTTGATATACACGCATGTTTGCAGAGTAAACTAGGTGCGAGGAAGCAATATCTCTACATTAGGGGTTGTATGGACGGAGATCGAGCAATTTCCTTGTGTTCGAACAACATTTTGGCGTGTTTTGTGTTATTTGGCCAATCACGAACATTCATTAGACATGTTTGGCTACATTTTTCAGACAAACTTTTACGAAAAAAACACGTATAAGTCAGAGTTATATATGGTGACCAACCTTGACTGTATCACAACCTTTCAGCCTGGTTGCACCGTTATTTAAAAAAATGTATGCTTTGTTGGAATCGGTCCATTGTCGAAGCCCTATTTGTCAAGGCGAGATGAACGGATACACCAACTTTGTCAGTGCATTTTTTCTACCTAACGGTTAACTTGATATGAACTCTTTTTGCTATTAATAGAAAGCTCTGCGTTTCGTCTTTTCAGAAAGTACCGTTTTAACGCGCAATTACAACTGCTGCCTGTACTACGTTTAATCTAAAAACTTGGGTCCGACACACCCACTAAAATATCGAGGCCATGATGGGTTTCACCATACAAAATACAGTATTAACCAAAACCTGTCCTTTATAAGTGCGATTTATGCACGCTGAAGCTCGCTTTTGGCGACGAAATGTACGCGGCATGGAGTGCATCTAACCCTTTAAAACAGTCAGAACTAACCAGGCAACGCGTACGCACACGAATTGCTTCCTGATTTTTTATGGTTTATGGACAAAAATGTACTTTGCACTCGCGATGTGCATCACTTTCCTGCGGCGACTTTTGCTTCGAGGCCAGTGGGCCTGCAAAGATAAGCCCTTGCATGCAATCTATGAGCTACGCTCTTTCCATTGCGGGTCTTCGGGCCTTAAAATCTGATGTAGTTTTGAAGTTATTAGCAATTCAAATTTTTGGTGTATCTGTTCATCTCGCCAGTACAATAGTACTGTATGTCGGTATCAGTAGAGCTTCTTGGAAAATGTTGGGTTTATTCTAGAGCACCATTCGCATCCAACGCAGTTCAGGTAGATAGCATACAAACTTAATCGTGCGGTTTTGCTGCTTGCTCTCTACGAGAAGAACGATTGTACGTAGCTAAAGGGAAAGTACACAAACAAAGATACAGCACCTGCAACAGTCTGAAATATGATTACGGTGTATTGAGTGACTTATCCTACGGATTGGAATTGAATCACCATGCCCAGCAGTTGATTACACCCGATCGAGTATCACATGGTTGTGGATGTGTGTTTTATTAAGTGCGAGCCATCCACTCGAAGGAGCAATGCACTTGTTTATACCAGTAGATGGACAGAGTTCCCCGGCAAAAGGAGAACCGTAATGAGTTATTTACCTTGCAAAATTAGTACATCTGTCACAAAGCCTTGCTCTACTGCGATACAAATCCGTTTGCAAATCTTTTAACCTGGAAGAACTTATTGGTCCCACCTTTCTCCCTTTGCCGGGGAACTCTGTATTCGTATTTGTCTAGACTGTGGAATTGATGTGCAAAGAACGTTCATATTTGCTTAAAAATGGGCAATACCTGGACATTATTAATAGTAAGAAAGGGTTGAAGACAGCCTTTATTCTGTGCAGTGTATCGGTGACGATGTTAGAGCTGATTGCGGGCCAACTTGCTTAGTTGTAGTGGATAACCTTGCGGCCGTTCAGAGGCTGCGTCGGGCGCGCGTTGTCACCATTATTGGTGATGCCGTACTCAACCAGGTCCTGGTGAAGACGGCCAAAGTCGACCGCAGAGATCTTGATCGGCGTCTGCACCACCCACCAATCAGCAGTCTCATCGCAGCCCGGGGTCGTGAGGCTGCCCGGATAGTTATAGATGCCGCCGGCCTTGCTGGCCTTCTTGACAAGAGCCGAGTACGATTTCCTGCAGCATTTCACATAGTTAGTGCGGTTACATACACCCAAGTCCATGATGTTTTACTCACAGGTGCACAACGATGGCGTCGGCGTGCTCGGAAGACTTAACCCGTTCGAGGGCGTTGAGCACCGGGCTGAGCCAGGGGTCAGACTTAACTCCAATTTGGAGGAAAATTCCCACGACCAGAAGCGCGGAGGCGTCACTGGATGAGTGCACGAAGTGAATCTCGCCGTCAAAGGGCTTACCGTCCAACGTGTGCTCCGATGGAGCGTGTAGGTGGAACTGGGCCATGTTGTAGGAGTGCAGGGGAACTGGGCTATGTTGTAGGCGGCACTGTTCACCGTCACAGCGCAGTTGCCGCCAATGACGTCCACCTCAAGAGGCTCCGCCGGCTCCGTCAGGTTGTACTGCGAGCACTTGCCAGTGAATTTGAGCGGGTTCTTTTTGGTCTTACCGAACTTGGTGGTCGTGACGATGTCAATGGGCGACTGGCGCGCACCTCCGCAGGCAGCCCAGTTCGCGGACCAGTTGGAGTGGTGTATCATGCTGGCGTCGTTGGTACGGTAACCCCAAACGGGGCTACCAGACACGTCAGTCGAGACGGTCATAGTGAAGGCTACGAAGACAGCGGAGGCGAGGCACTTCATGGTCGAATCGCAGTCGGGTCGGAGTCGAAGAAGGCGAGGCGAGGTGTTTCGTTGAGAGCAAATTGGGGAATGCGAACGTTGGGGCGACTTGCCATGACGCAGACGAGCCTCGTCACGAGGAACCGATTTTGAGATCGGACTCCACTGCAGTGCGGGGAGTATCCCGCTTAAATGATGGAGCTTCGTGACGATGAAGCGGTAAGGACGCACCAACGCAGCCATCTGGATCGGCCATCACTAGTCCGTACGTCTTACTCAAAGACTGCAAGTGAATTAATTAATCGATCTGGTTAAACCCTACTTTTATACCAGATCGTCTTCGACTGAGCTGGGAATACATGTGCTGTATTTTTTAAATATTACTCCAGCGCCAAGATGCACATGCATCTTTAGAAAGTTGAAGCATCGCTCACTATAGAGCTGAAGACATGATCCAGCAATGTCACCCTGTCGAGGACTGTAAAGAGCTCTGTGTGATGGTGCCGGTCTAGTAGCCGCTTGAGACGTTCAAGCTGGCGACGTACCGTTGCTTGCTTATCACCGAGGTGCTGGCTGAATGTTTATTTTTACTTTTGGTGATATTGTGTTACTGACCCTGATAGAGAATGAACTCTAATAACCATTCAAACTTTGCTATTGCTTCCTAATTGGTTGCAAGTGTCTCACTTGACTTTCTCTCCGTCTCCTTGTCCATCTCCCCGCTCTCATCTCCTTCATCGAGCAAACACTCATGGTATCCACCAGACATGCAGTCGGACTAACTGCATCATCGTTCATTGTCGGCCATGGCTGGGATGAGGCCCGACCGGGACGTCTCGTGTTCTCTTTCGCTACTCATCTTCTTCTCCATGTGACACCCGCTGGTGTCAACTCCAGATCCAGCACCAGGTGCTGCTACTTCTTCGTTCTTAACTTGGTAGGCTCTACAGCCTTCTCTTTTCTCTTCATTGTCACCGTCGCCGTCGTCATCGCCGTATGCCACGGACGGTGCGTACGCGCGATATTGCTCCGTGCTTCATTAATCTTTATTCGATCAGTTGAAGCCTTCTCTTTCTCTTCGTCATCGCCGTCTTTTTCATCGTCGTACACCCCGGACTGTGGGCAGATCAGGAGAGGAGGGACCAGCCTTGGATAGTTACGATCTCCTGATGCGACGCTTGAGCTCTTCTCTTGGTGTCGTTCTTGTATACAGCGACGAGCCACCGAGCCCTCGCATGCTGCAGCGTTGTTATCCTTGGCGAGAATCACCAATCACGGCGCTTCTTCTGTGCTTGGCGCACAGAAGCACCTCCATCTTTCGTTCCCGGCCCCACTAGGGGCGACTTCGTGTCCGAGAAGAGAGATCCCCGAAGGGATGCTGGAGGTGCTCCTGAAACCACTTGTGCCAAACGGCGCGTTTTGCAAAATGCTGGCTGAATGTTTCGTGTGAACTGACAGGAGCTGACCTGTTGGCTGGATGTTGCTTGTGGTGGACTGTCACAATAACGTCGTCACGCTATGTATATGGTAGCACTTGAGCAGAGGTTGGTAGCTGAAGGACTCAGGCAAGATGCCTTCGCAGTACTCAATCAACTGGATTGCTTGTAAAGTAGGTAACATGAGATCTGATTGATTTTAATGTACTTCGCAAAGCTGCTCTACACTACTCGTTCATATACTCTTCTTGCTTTTCAATATACCATATGTATGTACTGATCGACGTGCAACTTTGAATGTGCGTGTTCAAGTTACACGTGAACTTACTGGCGCAGCTCAACTCAGATCACAGCTGCCGTGTTCAATCCGTCAGTAATTTGCGTGTTCAACCTGAACCTTGGTTGCTGCAACACATTTGTGAATGCTGCAGTAAATCTCGTTACATTCCCTCCTCTAGCGAGCCGCCCGCACGCGGTCATGGTAGCGATCGATGAGTCCACCGATGGAAGAGAGGTTCGCGATAGGTTCACAAGTTTGTTTCATCTGGCCGAGCCGTTTGATTTTGTAGAACTGCTTGCCTCGGCTAAGCTTGTAATTCATAACGTCATCCAGCGATTCACCTTCTGATCAATCCGCAAGTCGAACCTTAAACAGTTTTTGTCGTTGACGGCGATTCTTTTGGTTGATGTATGGTTTGAGCAGGCTGGTGTAAAATACAGGGTGCATTCGTAGTTTGGGCGGAAGTCGAAGCTGGTAGTAGCTGCGGTCAATATATATTCACAATGGTAAAGGGCCCCACCCAACGAGTTCCAAGTTTTTTCTTTGTCGTTCCGAGGTATCGCGCTGATAAGTGCTGATCTGAGAGACAAACATCATCGCCGACATCGAATATTTGGGGCTGTCTATTTTTGTTGTAAACTTCCGCCATTAGATCTTGTGCTTCTGAAATGCAGCGACGAGCTTTAGCCAATATGTCGGTTGCAGCATGATGAATTCAGAGTATGTTGCTTGTCGCTCGGTGTCAGGTTTAGTCGGTAGATTCAACGTTGCTGGTGTTCGTGGAATGTATTCAATGCCTGCTTTCAAAGGAGACATTTTAATCGATGCCTGTCGTCGAGCATTGTAGCAAATTATGCCAGACACAAGTGCAGGTCCCAATCGTCTGAGTCTGCGTTCGAAAAACGCGCAATTAGTTATCTAGCGTTTGATTTAGGCGTTCGATCGCCCTGCGGTCGGAGAGCGGTAGTCATCTTCTGAACAACTCCAAGTAATTCACACATCTTTTTCCAGAAGGTCGACGTAAATTTTGCGTCGCGGTCCGACACCACCACGTTAGGCAAGCCATGAAGTCGAAAATCTCCTTGTAAAACTTTGCGCAACATCATTTGCACTATCTGACTCCTTACCACAAAGTGTACCCTCTTCGTCAAATGATCGATACCCTCCATCAGACTATCGTGACCCCGCAATGTCGTCGGTAGGCTGACAATGAAGTCCATAGCAATGTGACTCCATTGTTGCAGTGGGATGTCGTGACTATTCAATAGTCTAGGCAGGTTTTCGGTGCGAGCCTTGGTTCGAGCACAAACCTCACATCCCTTCACATAGTTCGTAATATCTCTGCTCATATGTGCCCAGTAGTAGTGCTCTTCCACTAATCGACACGTACGGTCGATGTCAGGATGTCCGTAAACCGGGCTGTCATGAAATTCTTCCATTACATGCTCCAGCAATTCGCGAACACGAGGCAACACTAGCCGTAGAGACGTGTGACGTCCGGCCTGATAATATAGTCGCCCCTCACTTAGCGAATATCGATCTAGATGCCATGGTACGGTAACTTCCGATGCAACCACCTTTAATTCTACAGTCAGGGTGGTCTAGAAAAAGCAACAATGCTTTGGTAGTCGCATCTTCCTTGTATCGAGCTACAACCTCTGTCACAGTCGCTGTTAACGAGCCATCAAGTCGTTGTCGCAGTTGTTGCCGAGTAGAAATCGCTGCCAGGGTGACAGGTTCCCAATGTGGTTGAAAATCGGGCCGGCGAGAAATTTCGTCTGCAACGTCATTCGTCGTTCCTTTGATGTAACGAATCTCGAACTGGTATTCGGCCAGCTCGTCGTACCATTGGGTTATACGACGTGAGATTGACTTTTGCTTAATCACAATTTCCTGTTTCCACGATAAAGGTCTGGCCAGTAAGAATATGTGCCACTGACGAAGTCCGAACAAAATAGTGAGTAGCTCTTTCTCTCTGATCGAAAAATTCACCTCCGCAGCTGTGTACTTTCGTCCTCCAAATACGATCGGTCGTTCAATCTCGATTCCACCACATTTCTCCTTCTGGAATATCACTCCTCCCATTGCGAAGTCCGAAGCGTTCATCCGTAAGAAAAGTCCTTATCGAAATCGGGCAAGGCTAGCACCGGTGTCTCGCCGATTTTCTCTTTCAACCTCACGAATGACGCTCGAGTGTAGACGTCCACGCCAATTTCGAGTTTCGTGTCTTCAACATCACAAACATCGTCCCCGCATCGTCTGCGAAGTTCTTGCAAAACCGCTGCACGTAGGGCACGGTACCCAAGAACGCCTGTATAGCTTGCTTTGATTGTGGCCGAGGCTACTCTTGTATAACTCGGAACTTGGTATGTTTAATCTGAACGCCATCACGTCCAATGATATCTCCCAGACAAGGTATGGACGCTTCACAAAAGACACATTTGCTCAGCTTCACAAATAACTTCTTCTCATATAGTCTATACACCTAGGTGCTCCGAGTAAAAACATAGATGTAGTCGAAATAGCTTTGACAAATGTCGGTCAGGTCACTCACAATCCTACGAATCCCATCATTGAAAGTAGCTGGCGCATTTGATAATCCCATGGACACAACTAAGTACTCCTAGAGACCGTCGGGGGCATGGAAAGCTATTTACGGAATGTCAGCATCTGTCATGCGGATCTGATAGTATCCGATCAGTTGGTCAAGACACGAGAAGTAGTAATCTCCTTGCATCTTCTCCAAAATTTTATCCTTGTGTGGCATTGGCATTGTGCGGCGTACAGTGTTGAGGGTCATCGCTCTGAAGTCATGCACAATTCTCCACCCGTCAGGTTTACGGACGCAAAATGTTGGTGCTCCATGCGGGGAAGTCGACGGTCGAATGTATCCCACCGATTCCATCTCACGCACCCAACGAGTAATTTGGGTTTCTTGGCCCGGCGACTGTCTCCACTGCTGGCGAAAAATCGGTTCATCACTCTTAACTTCCATGTCATGCAGTCCATTCCCCACAGGTGGCAGCTCCGGGAGTAACTTCTGTCGAAATGACCCTGGATATTTGCACAGGTACGGATAGACGGGTGATCCTTCAAGTCTTCAATGTCCGTCGCCCGAGCAACAGGTTTTTGTGGTACCAGGTTGGATGACAAACACATACTCGAATGATCTGTTTTTATTGAGCATGCGTCGAAATTGGTTCGTTGAAATTAACCGCGTTTCTCCTGTCTCAATCGAAAAGTACGAGGCATCTACCCCACCAACTCGAGTCGACGCTTTTCCTTTTCTTCGTAAAGTCCGCTCTGAAATCAATGTTCGAAGTCTCTGTTGAGCCGCTCTCAGTTAGGCCGAATGGTCCTAGTGACCCAATCAATTTGAGGGTTTATCTCCTTCAGACAGGGTATTCCAAGCAACAATTCTAGGTTAGTCGGTACAGGTAACACGTGAAACTCTTCCGTGTGTTTATCCATGCCATCGATACCAATAGTCAACTCAATCGTCTTCTTTTGCAAGATCTCTGCCGTATCATTCTCCATCGTCAAGCTGAGTGACACAACATGTTCATGAATAAGGCCCTCAAACGAGTGCTTTTGGAGAAATGATGGACTCACCGCATTAATTGATGCGCCACTATCAAAAATCCACTTGCATTGTGGGGCCCAACTTCCAACTGCACCGCACATTGCATCACTATGAACGACTCTGCTGACTCACCGTCCACTTGAATACATATGCGTTCTTCCTTCATCTTATGCTTGTCCCGTTCAATGGGCTTGGGTCACGATCTGGTCAATCGCCCGTTCATCAACCAGAATTACTCGTTTAAAGGAGTTGCGGCGTCATCAGCATCGTCAACGATCAACTTGTTGACTAAAGGAAAATACTTGGCCTTGTAGTCCATTATCTGAGTTGTTAGGCTTTCGGGAAGCCGATAGTCCTTGTGGACGTTTTTACAGGATACTTTGCCCAGCAGGAATCAGGATGGTGGAAACATTTATCGCAGTGGTGACACTTTTTCCTCCAGCCTGATGTGATGCTACTGGTGGCTAAACCAGAGCTTGCCTTGGCTGTGAGCTTCCTTTTCGAATGTCCACCAGGTGTCTCCTTTCCCGTGGGTGGTGCTGGTTTGCTCTCTTCAAGACGTTCCAGCACCATTTCGCTGAAACCTTCAGCAATTACGTCCTCGAAAGTCTCTGGTTTCTTCCGCAGGATCTGCTTCCGCAAGTTGTTGCTGGTCAGTCCTTTCAAGAAAATCTCTTTCGCAAAAACAGGATCGAGAGGAACCAAGCGGAGTTTTCCCTGGAATTTTGCAACATAGCCCTGATAGGAGCCACGCTGTTTGAAATTCAGCAGTTCATTACTCAATTTCTGCTGAAAATTCGACTCTTTAAAGTGGATACCTTCATGGCGCTCCAGGTATTCACTGTCATCGGATTGGTCACGTAGGTATCATACCAAGTGGCTTCGTTCTTGCGAACACACTGACCGAGCTCGCAGCCGACAACTAAGTCGTCGGCAACGAGGTCGTACCCCTTTAAGGTGAAATAGGACTCAAACTGGAAGAGAAAACTGTTGAGTTTCACTCCATTGATGTCACCTTCAAACATTGATAGCTTCGTTTTCATCGTCCGCAGCTGTCGAGGAGCTGAAGTGGCCATTTCAACATCTTCGTGTCGTGCTCGGGTTGGGCTTTGAGGCTGCGCCTCAGGTGTTTGCTGCTGTATATTGGCAACAGCGGCTACGGGCTGCTGGGCTAGTTCCTGCACTTGACCAACAGTTCCGAAACGAGTTTGCAGTTCTGTGATAGCTGCAACAGTCTGCGAAACCGCGTCTTGCACATGACTAACGGCTGCAGTATTTTCTCCTGTTGAATGTTGCGTTGTGGCAACAGTCTGCACTAACGCGTCGATGCCTTCGAGGATCTGACCCAAGCGGTGGGCCACTTGACCAATCCGTTCCCCCATCTCGGTAATTGTCGCTTCCACAGTCTGGCTTCGCTCGCTGGTTTGCCCCCAAGGCCGTTTTCCAGCGCAAGTTGACGTGCAGCAGCTTGTCGGCGCGTCTCCATGGTCGTTGAATTGCAATTTCAACTATGTCACAATAGCTCACGCTATGTATATGGTAGCACTTGAGCAGAGGTTGGTAGCTGAAGGACTCTGGCAAGATGCCTTCGCAGTACTCGATCAGCTGGGTTGCTTGTTAGCAGGTAAAATGTGATCAACCTGAACCTTGGTTGCTGCACCACATTTGTGTACGCTGCAGTCGATCTCGCGACATGGATTGACTGAAGCTGACCCGGTGGCTGAATGTTGCTCGGAGGTTAACCCAGGTTACAGGATCACTACCGTGAAATTAATTCCCAGTATTAATCGATGTGATTAACCCTTCTAGCCCCGCCGCTTATTCTGTATCCTACAGAATAAGGAATTATCTTGATTAAAGCATGCTTTGATACCACCCGATAATATGCTGTTGGAGCCCTATTCAGGGAAAACGTACAGCGACCGCGCACTTCTTGCACAAAGCAGCTACGAATGATTTTCAAAACATGAACACTGTACCCACCAGCTGCAAAAACGACCTTTCATTGGCCCTCCCGACCGTAACACACAGCCGAAACCCTCCTGAGGCCCAGTACCCGTCCATTTCGGTACGAGACCATCGTGAGCCAGCGTTGACCCCGACCACCAGTTAGAGGATACACGCGGCGGCCGCAGCTCGCGCGCAGAGGAAAAAATCGCCCAGTTCCTAACTAACGGTATTAGTGAGAATGAACAGGGCGATTATTCCTCTGCGCGCGCTCGAGAACACCAACCATCGCAGTAAAACTGACAACATGTACTGAGACTGAGGGGATAACATGCAACGGTTTCCTATACTTACTCTTCATCCTCCTCGCCTCTCTTGCGCTTGCGGAAGCGAATATTTTTCTTTAGGCTTGGCGGGATCTGTTTGCCATTGTTCCATGTCTCGTGCCAGATCTGAGAGCAGGTAAGCGCGTTATCAGTCTCGATCCTACGTGCCTGACGGCAAAGCGGCACGTAGCCACCAAACGTGTCGCTGCAGCGTGGGCAGAAGAAACTCGTCTCAAAGGACTTCGTCTTGGTGTCTGCAAATGCAGAGCAAACTTTACACAGGTACTGGCGACGCTTGTTCTGCTTGCCCGACGAGTAGAATGCCTCCGTGTTGACTAACGTATGCTCCTGCTGTGGAATTGGTACAGAGACCAAGTCCTAGGCGTTCATATGCGTCTCAAAGTTGACCGAGCGAAGCGCCAGCAACTGATTGTGCAAACGTCGCAAGTAGTCTGCATGTGTAGCTGGCGTTTCTCCTTTATTTTTCAGCGTAATACAGTGCACGATGTACCCATTGACGACGGCCATGTCAACGATGCACAAGAATAATTGCTTGTAGTATTTCCGTAGCGAAACGGACTTCTGGATACTGTAGCGCTGGAGACGCAGCTGGTCATGGACGTCAACGCCCCACATACCGAGGCCATAGTCCACGACCAGCTGTGGGCATGGTACTGTACTTCGCGACCCGTCCTTCTCAGTACGAAGTACACTGGAAAGCTGTGTACTGCAACCGGTCGCGATCATGTTGACCGGTTTGAAATCCATCCAACTCAGGACAACAAGTTCCGGGTGATCACGGGCTTGCGCGATACGATAGGTGCCCCGTGGCATTCGCTTCGGTCGCTTCGATTGTGTGAAATGCATCGGGCATCATACCAATCGATCAATGCGTGTAGTTCAACGTGGTATAGCCCCATTTGCAGCAGCTTTAAGCTCAGAGCTACCGTAGAGTAGAAGCTGTCCGTGACGACTAGCCGCTTCAGCGGCTGGCCGATCAACACCTTTGAAATGTTTCGCACCATAGCTTTAGGTCCAACACCCAATGTCTCAGACGGTGACTTCTTCTTCTTCTTTTGTCTACGCCGCAGTACACCTCCACTCTAAACATGTTCATACAGAATATCATAAGTTCGAGTTAGTTATTCTGTATCATCCGTAATCGAGAAATCTGTATGGTACAGAATAAGGTTACTCACCGAGAGCAGTAAGCGGTCTCAGCACAGCAAGTCAGGTAAAATTTGGTGCCGTACTTGCTGGGCTTATCGGGGATGTATACGCGCATCGGGTTGTACTTGCTGCGGTTGGGCATCATGCCTTCGTCGAAAGAGATAACTTTTCCAAAACAGTACCCACGCTGGAAGATCTTCTCGACAGTCTGCAAAAGTGGTCGAACTTTCCAGGCCCGGTCGGCATGGGCCCTCCGTCTTCGTTGTTATTGAAGTGTAGATACTTGATGATGTCTTCAAACCGAGCGCGCTTCATGAAACGTGAGAAGGTTCCTCGGGGATGGCTCCATCTCCTCAGTCGACCAATGTTTAGCGAGACCATCTCGGACAGGAGCAATAGCTCGAGCAAACAGGAGCGCAATTACGTGCACAATTTCGTAAGGCTTGATCCTCTTGAACTTGCGCAGGTTCGCTTCAATCTCGCCCAAGTCGGGGACACTGACGCGAAGGTCTTCGGCTTGGCGAACCAGAAGCTTTGCTCTGCGAGAAGCTGCAACGGCAGCAATATTCTGGTCACGGTACGGGTTGGTCTCATCCGCAATCCGTATCCACAGCTCTTTCGGTAGGAAGTAAAAGAACATTCCCAGAGGAGAATCTGCGTAAGCGACAGCAGAGCGTGTAGGACCCCATGGCCCTTCATAATAGTCTGTAGCTCCAGGAATCTGTAGTTGTCCTTCAATAGCCAAAACAAACAAATACAGATTAGGTCTGGCAATATTTCGCTTATTCTGTATAATCCAGACTTACCGCTATTCTCTTCATCGTATACAATCCAGCCAGACTCGGCAATGCCACGCAACCCGTCATCCGTCATATCGAACAACCCGATGTCGAAGGCATGTTCATCCATTTGCATGTCATCTACCTTCAACAACAACAGGACCGGTCGCATTGTCTGCCATAACATCTTCATTTTCTGCATCTGATTCGGAATCACTTGTGCTTGGAGTGTCGATCAAGTTGATGTCGTCCTTATCAACCGGCCCAAAAAGCGTATCGTTCTTCAGTCCCTCCATGAAATTGTCGCCGTCAAAAACATTCATGTCCAACACGTCATGCGATTCATTGGCTTCACTCTTTGACTCATCTTCATCACTTGCACGATTCTGAACGCTCTCCACCGGATAATCCGGAATAGCCACCAATCCCGCCTGACCTTCTTCTGTAACTTCAGAATAGGCGATGCTGGAATTGCATCAATCGCTTCAGGCGGTGACGATGGTGGTGGGGCAGGAGAGCAAACACCCACCGATCCTACAGGCTTGGCTTCGATTGCCGTTGTCTCCGACGCTCGCAAACCCGTGCTGGAACGCTCGGCACTGACAACGAGAACCGGAGGCACAACATCAGGCACCGTCAGGGAGGGGGTGACTGCCGTCCCACCGCTGCATACGAAGCCTGTTTACCCGTAGGCGCTCGACTGGGCGTGGGGATGCTTGTCCGGACAGGGATGGGGAGTTTCAAGCGGCCAGACTGTCGCCCAAAGTCCATGATCTCGTCCTCACCTGTAGGATAAGCTCATCATTAGCTCAATCCATAGATTTCATCGTTATATATGCTCACCGACGAAGAAGTCAACGCCGCGCCGTGAGTCGTCGAGGCGTCCCTTGATTCCTGGTTTCACGTAGCGGTGGTGCTTCACGAGGCCGATAGGCTTGCGAGGCCTCCATCCTTCCTTGGACAGCTCGCGCCAGAACTGCTTGAATGTCTTCTCCCCGGGGCCGTCCATGCTTGCAAAACGGTTTGTGAGGGAGTGGCACACACACAGTCGGAAAGAGCTCCAGTTTAGATTTTTAAACCTGTTGGCCATTTATATTCCTCTTTCTATAGCCATTGAAGAATCCCCGGCTATCTACCCAGCAGCGATCCTACAAGATAAATGTACGGACCTCACTCCTTATAAAAGTCTATTTGCGGACTGAGATCATGCATCCAAGCTTGCTGGGTAAAACCCCTGTTCAAACGCTTATTCTGTAGGATACAGAATACGGGGCTAGAAGGGTTAAACCTTACTATTATATTATAATGAGACTGCGTCAAACAAGACGATGCTAGTTAAAAAACAGTAACCTTTTACTCTTATTGAGATAAAAGGCTACCCCTTTAGAGCATCTCCAACGGTTCACTATATTAACCCCTTCACTATTAATAAACTTTGAAATGATTATCACATAAAGTTATAATAAATATATTATATTTTAGAACTCGCGCAATATAAGAGCTTTCGGCAAGTCATCGCAAACACTTAATCAGGGTATGAGCGTTTGCGATGCTAAAACCCATCGCCAACGGGGGCTATTTTTAGTTTTGCTCGTGACAGAGTGACTGCTTACCTGTTAAATTTTAACCCCTCTAAGAAAGGTGTCCGGTAGATGCCGCGGAAATGGCGCGCGTCGCCACACACCGGTATGTCGGCGTTGTCAACGAATTTGGGAGAGTCCGTGAAGAAAGACGAATATGGTACCTTACATGTTGGAGGTGACGAACTAATATGGATACAGTGACCTGGCACGGAAAGCACCCTGCTTGGGCAGCCCATAAAAAAATGGATAATACACGGTATTTCGTAGTATCAGATACAGGTATCATTGTATCAGTATCAGTATCAAATAGTACTGGTACAGGATCAATATCACTTGATACAGGCCGATTTCCCAGGATAGAGTGGATTAGGATCAGTGTTACAACGGCAGTCACAATGCTCCGAACCCCTGGGCATAATAATAGTGCAGTTGATTAGTTCCATATAGTGTTGGCAATTCATCGTTAATATCGTTTATAATAACGATTAAAATCGTTTACAATGGCCATTCTAAAACTGATATTAAAGCTTAATATCGAAGGTTAACTTTTGACGACAATGGTGATGCGACCTTGAAGAAGCTGCGCGGCTCCCCGTCCCTCCTAACTCTCAGACACACCTCACCGTGCTCCCTCCCGAGCCATTGTCATCGCTGCCGCCTTCTCCCTATACCCTCCGCGCCAAAGCCCGAGCCTGTATTCTTCACAACGTGGTCAAGTTGTCACGCTACTTGTTCGTGCCCTGATCATCATACGTTGCGATACTGCTGCTGGAACTGCTCGTGATCGAAGGCTTCGCACCAACGCGTTCATCGTGGAGATATTCCCTCACACACACACCCTGCTTCGCACCACAGCTCTATCCAAACGTAAGTCCGAACACGAATACGTACTGTCACCAGTGTAAAGGGCCACACTATTGACACATTTGTTTTTTAGTGTTGCATTGTGACTACCCCGGTTCAAGCTCCGACGTCGTGCCTGGTTTTGCTGATGGGTCTCGTTGAAAGATAATGGCGCCTCCGCCGCACAAAATATGGAGTCTGTTCGATGTTGCTGCTCCTCGCGTGAAGGGTGTCAAGCCGCATCCAGATGCGCGCTGCTAAGCTTGTGATGAAGTTATAAAAAATGCGCAGCCTTCGAACGGCATGCTGCGTCATGTGCTGAACTGCGACCAAGTCGACGCAGATACGAAAGCTCAGTGGGTGCAGCACGACCTACACCTGCGTCGACATAAGGCCGCCAAGATACTACCATCGGCTAACCAAAGCAGACGCTCGACTCACAGCCCACCAACGGCGACAAAGTGTTTGTTTCGCACCCCGAAGTCTTCATCTCCGCGTACGGGTTCACGAAAGAAGCAACGAGCTTCATCGCATAAGTCGACGCAGCAGCAGAAAGAGGACAACTATCTGAGAGTTGCAATGGGATTTATTGCTACTGGGATTTCATTCCGTGTTATTGAAAACCCACATTTTCGAGCAATGTTCGACTACGACCTCCCTTCTCGACGCCTAATTTCTGGACGGTTGTGGGACCAACTTTTGAGCGCGAATTGGCCAAGATTATTGCGCTGATGTGTGGAATTACAGGGTGAGCTCTCGTAACGGATGGGTGGTCGAACGTGAACGGAGACAGCATCATCAATTTTGTGTTTGTCAACCCAAAAATGCCACCCGTGTTTTGGAAGTCAATCAATACGAAGGCCGAGATACAGAGTGGGCGGTATATTGCGGACTCGATCCTGTCGACTATATTGGAGGTTGAAGCCACTATCGGCGCCGGTGCTGTGACCGCAGTAGTTACGGATAACGCCAGAAACATGAAAAAGGCATGGGAGTTGGTTCGAAAAGAGCGTCTAGGTGTTATTTGCACGGGATGTACAGCACACGGCATGAACCTGTTGATGAAAGATATTTTCAAGCTGACCTTCTTCAAAGACGTGCTGGAAAAATCCCAGAAGCTGGCCCGTTTTATCAAGGGTCGACGTGGACTGTGGTCACGATTTCGAGAAATCCAGAAACAGCTCAAGAAAAAGGAGAAAAGCGACGCCGACTCTCGCTGACGGTAGCTACACGATGGTATACCCATGATAAATGCGTTCGTAATGTTTCACAGAATCGAGACGTCATCGCTGCGTTTTTTGCGGACACAACGCTTTTCAATAGTTACAAAGGGACTGAACTTGATGAAGTTTGTGCCATTGTACAAGATAAAGCGTTTTGGCACCATGCATCCGTTGCTGTAAAACTCATCCACCCTATCAATGTCAGCCTTGCTGCATTTGAGCGTGATGATTGCTGTATTTCGTTGGTCTACCTACCATCAGTTCCAGTGGTTTCGGAATCATGTCATCTACACTAAGCGCTTGGAAGGATGCACGGTGGAGCTACAGAACATGGTCATGAGTTTAATTGAGAAGCGGCAAAAGACTATTTGCTGGGAACCGCTGGGGATCGCGCACATGCTCGACCAAACCAAGTCCATGTTCGGTCATGACTCAAAGAAGTTGATCGATGCTGCTACGAGCCTCGCGAGAAATTTACACATGGTGGAGGAAGAGAACGAAGGTGCCTTTCAATAGCAGTTGCAAGAATTTGAATTGGAGAAAAGCAGCTGGCAAGCTGAGATCGCCGATTCAACGACATATACAGCCCTCTGAATTGGTGGGCTCTGTCGAACACTAAGTATGAGCTGGTTCAGAAGCTTGCGAAGGTATTACTGTCAATACCAACGTCGTCGGCGTCAAGTGAGCGTAGCTGGAGCATCCACGGATTTATTCATACAAAACTACGAAACCGCCTTACACCAGAGCGTGTTAACAAGCTCGTGTTCGTGTATACCAATATTGCGAGAAAGACTGAGGTGAATCACATCATGTACGAGCTTTTCCCTGACGCCTGTGACGATTGTGATTCGAGCGTTGACAGTGACAGCAATGAAGAATCTAATGCTCTGGTTACGGTTCGATCACTGCCTGCTCCAGCAGCAGCTTTGCCACAAGGAGCTGCAACAATGGCAGCGCTACAGGGTGTTCAAGACGCGAACCTCTTCACAACTCCGGTACTCCAAAGACGAATGCCGCTTTCAACAAGATCTTCATCTCGAACAACTTAACAAAGAAAACGCGCATGTATATTTACTTTTTAATGAGAACCCTCTTGTCCTGTCAACTGGTTCACACTATTCTCACAGATCTCGGTAAAATCAACGCCCTGAAAACTTGTGCAAGTTAGCAGCAAACCATAGGAAAATGACGTAGAAATACTTGTATAGCAGACCAAAACATGATGTTGTACGGGCCGTCGTTTTATATGTTTTTCCACGGGCCATCGTGGATTTTCATCTTGTGGTAGCTTTGACCCGAGTTGTAAATTGTGTCAGTGCTTTCGCGGTTGTACTTGCACAACAAAGGTCAGCGCCAGGTGCTCGATGACCGGCTGTATGTATGCCTGGTCGGCATCGACAATCAACTTATTGACACGCTCAGCATCCTCGTTGGCCAGCAACTCCAGACCCAGGATCATGTTGTACAGCTGGGTATTCTCTAGGATAGCGTCTCATTCTCAAAGAGCAGGATCAGCGGGTCCACGGTCAGGTCCAGGAAACGCACCTAGTCCACGTAGTCAATGGTACCGTCGCCCGATGACTGGTCTAACTCAAAAGAGTTCTTCTCTCGATGTCCTCCTCGCAGAACTTCACACGTTGTGCCAGCCCGGCGCTCGGCGTGAAGTAGTCGATCATATGCTCGAGGTTGCGCGACTTGGCGCGCGAGATGTTGGCGATGTCCGCAACAGCCGAGCCTGTACAATGATGACCGACCTGCGCATAAGAAGCTTGGGATCACCGAGCATCATGAACCTAATGAACACAAGTGTGGGATCACCGACCGAGGCGGACTCGCAGGTGTTAGTGTCGCACGCAAGGTCTCGCTGTCGTAGACGTATGTGTGCACCGAGACAAGGACCTGGTTCATACTGTTGAGGTGGGACGGCTGGTCGACATTATCCTCAGCCATGAAGACCAGGTTGGTGCCGATGCCAGTGGGCTAGAGCTCCTGGATAGCCGGACAGACCTCGTTCACGTCCTGTCAGAGGTGGCCGAAGAAGGACACGCGCATCAGAACCGAACTTGGGGCCTGGGCACTTGTACGACAGCTCGCCGCTGCGCGGCTCACGGGGTGTAACGTACATGGCGTAGACGCGTACGAGCTCGGTTATCGTCTTGGTGGCAAAAATATGTGGTGTCCTGGAGCTCGGCGACCAGCGTTAATGATGTAGCGACGTACACATAATCAGCGCGCCAGTTCGCCAGTTCCCCATCATTCCTGCCGCGTTGGACCTGTGTCGCTGTTTTAGACAATGCGACGGTTATTAAGCGCCTAAATTTCTGGTTTGATGCTAGCCGTTAAAATCGGATTTTAATCGTTATTAACGATTAATAACACTTCAGAGTAAGATAAAAGTTATTAAAGATGAATATCGACTTGCCAACACTAGTTCCATACCAAGGTGCCCATTATTAACGAACAAACGTGAAATGCCCTCCGGTTTGCTCTCCGACTCTATTTCGGCTCAGTGCGTCTGAGGTTTAAATAATTTGGACTATCGCAAATCTGTGGCCTGCCGGTTTAGCCGGATTAAAGCTAATTCCGCGTTTTCAATTTCTTGAAACCGTGTCGCAATGTATTCATCGATTATTTAATAGGCGTATTAATAAGACTCGTAACGTTACGGCTTTGGTTGGAAGATCACCTCCCTAGTTCGACTTCTGTCAGTGACACAATAATCCGAATAATCGATTCGAGAGGTTTCGAAGAGTTCAAGCTCGCACGTGATAAGATGTTTAAAAACCTACATTTTTGAAATCCTCAGAATTTGATCCTCACATTTACTTGTATCATTTTATTAAGTTCGCAAACATAAACAAATCAAATTCATTTTCTAAATAAGTTCACTGTTTTAACAGTTTTAAATTCAATTCGAACCTAGATGTCCTTTTCTCTGTGAGGGTATGAGGTAAACCTATCTAATAGATTAGATTTAAAAAAGATCCGGTACTTCAATCATGGCCATTTTTGAAATAAAAACATCTTCGTCAGGGCTATTTGAGACCGCGCAAAACAAAATCGCAATTTCTAATATTATTACAGTGGAGATACAACCGTTTGTATGGGACGCGGCGTTCCTTCGAACTTAAACGAGTTTGCGAGAAAAGGCGTTTAGAATATTTTGGAAATGTTTTATTCGTCTGACTTTTTCTACGTTCCCCGGAAATGGGTCCTGCAACGTTAATGTCGCAGCTTTTATGTCTTTTAACGTTGCCTTAAGGGCACATTAACGTCGTCTTAAGCGTTCAGTTTCTGGGAGGAGGGTGAAGGCTGTTGAAATGGTCAGTGCGTCCATGCTGTAGATAGACGCTTACGATACCATGGGACAAGGAAATCTGAGCGAGGGTTGGTTGGGTACATGGTAGACTAAGTTACTGGTTGGTAGAGCTTGAGATCGTAGTGAAGGAGAGCTTCCCTGGTCAATCGTGCTCATGGTTGCACCGGTCTGCTCTCCTCACTTTGGCTTTTGCTAAATACACGTAAGGCAACAACTTCAGGGAGTGCAGCCAGCTACCTCATCCAGTTCCCACTTCAAGTGCGCCACTAAGACTAAAAGGTGAAGTGCCCAAGACCTCCGACGCTGATATCTGCGCAGCCATTATGAAGTGGAACTCGAACTACAACTTCGATGGGAAAACTACGCTCCGTGGAAGGCGCGCGTGAAGGCGCTACTTCAAGCCAAACGGCTCTGGAGTATTGTGATGCTCAAAGATCTACCTCCACCGGAATGGGCTGATTCAACGAAGAAAGAAGACTTCTGGAACCGGGAACATGAAGCTAGGGCGTTTCTGATGTCCACGCTGTCTGATGAAATGGTGATTTCGGTGAGCAACAAGCCCTATGCGTACGAGATATTCCAACACCTCGAGAAGACGTATGAATCACGTAACTGGGGAAGCCTGTGTGCACTTCGTGACCACTTTGCAACGTTGAACGACGGAGCGGACATGCTCGCGCACATTAATGAGCTGAAGACCCTGGCCGGACGTCTCGCAAACCAAGGAACACCTATCGATGACACGGAGAAGGTTTGTCAGCTTCTCAGCAGCCTGCCAAAGTCATGAGATTCGTTCAAAAGTATTTACTACATTCAAGAGACTCCAATTCCGTGGCCTTCAATGAAGGCGAATGTGATGGCAGAGGTTTCTCGTCGACTCGCGGTTCGGGGCCATCTGCCTGAAACTGCCACTACGGAGGCTAATGCGGTGCTTCCAGATCAAGTCCAGCAATCTGGCAATCGTCATCAGCCGAAAAAGCGTGGTGGAGGTAGTGGATAGAACCATGACTTCGACGCCAAACGTAAGCGGCGCGAACGAGATTCGGGCGGTGAGTGTCACTATTGCCCACTACAAAGTAGACTGTCCACTGCGAAAGCGCCATCGCAGTGAGCAAGAAGTAGGACGTCATGGAGGCGGTGCTGATGTTGCTCTTCAAGATATCACCAAGTCGGAGAAGAAGTGCAGCATGCCTCGTCGGTGGTAGTGTGGGGCCTCGCTGTGTTGGTTAACGATGGTGACTCGGACACTGCTTCCGAGGATGGGGACCTCTGGTACTAGCTCTGAAGCAACAGAGTCGAACATGTCCGAGACTGAAACGGAATCGACGTCTTCAAGTGATGATTTGAGCAGTGAAAATAATATACATGGTGCCTTTCTGTACGGACGGATTGATGTGACTGAAGGTGATTCGTCGGCAGCTTCTCCAGTAGCTGCCACAGCGGTCAGCAGATCACATGTGGTGGCGACAGCTACGAGACCCAGTTCACACTATGATGGTACTTGGATTATTGATAGCGGGTGCTCCCAGCACATATGCTTCTCGCGAGATTTGTTCACCAGTCTAAACCCCTGCGGTGGAACCGTCACTGTTGCGAACAACGAGACTGTTCCAGTGAAAGGAGTTGGCAGTGTTATCATTCATGTCCTGGACTCAGAGGGCAACTTGCAGCAATTGGAACTGAGTGACGTGCTTTTCTTACCTGAGATGCGGAAGAATTTGATTTCGGTGACGCAGTTGGCGATGAAGGGAGTCATTTTTGATTTTCATTCGACTCCAGGTAAGGCAATTCTCGAGCTCGGAAATCTGCGTTTGACCAGCGAGAGCCAGAACGGTGTGTGTGATTAACG
The DNA here is from genome assembly GCA_012656075.1 of Phytophthora hibernalis. Lineage (NCBI taxonomy): Eukaryota > Oomycota > Peronosporomycetes > Peronosporales > Peronosporaceae > Phytophthora > Phytophthora hibernalis. The sequence goes on from JAAKBF010000099.1 coordinate 123,276, forward strand.
CAATGAACAAGCAGCAGTTGGATCTTTATGGTTTCCTCAGTTAACGATCGATCTAGCACATCGTCGTTTTGGTCATGCTAGCAAATCTATTTTGAACAAAATGCTGACGAAGTAGCTGGTGACGGGACTGAGAGTGATTCGATCAAGTACTAATGATGAGGAACCTTGTGATGCCTGTCAGCTCGGAACATAGCGACGATGCTCATTCCCCCGGCTTCGAGACAGAGTGTTTTGGGGTGCAACGACGTTGTTCACAGTGACATATGCGGACCAATCGAGATTCCATCTATGCACGGGAAGCGCTACGTGCTTCTTTTCGTCGATGTATTTTCTCGCTATTGACATGTCTACCTGTTGGAGCGTCGCAGTGAGTTCTTCGATTGTTTTGTACGGCACAAAGCTGCAATTGAAAACCATCACAACCGGTCACTACGCAAGTTTATCAGTGATAACGGCGGCGAGTAGTGTCGGATGGATCGATTCAAATCTTTGTGTGAGGTGCACGGGATTACACGGCACACCACGGTGGCACACACACCGGAGCAGAACGGTATGGCAGAGGTTCGCTTCCGTATTCTTTTCAAGGTAACAAGGTCCGTACAGTCATGATTGATAGCAATTCGCCGAAGCAACTATGGGGAGGCTCTACTGTCAGTCGTGCTCATGCAGAATCGGACACTGAATGCAACAACGCAGCGTGTTCCGTTTGAAGCCTGGCACGGATTTCCTCCAGATGTGTCCCAACTTCGAGTGTTTGGATCTCTCGCCTACGTTTACTTACCAACCAAGTCTGGGACATCAGCGGCGGGGAGGAGTTCTGGTCGTACTCGGTCTACGAAGCGGCAAAAGATCGAGTATCACTCCGTACGAGGTATATTTGTTGGCTATGCGCCGCAACAGAAATCATGGAAAGTACTTGACTGCTCGAGTGGCGGCATTCTGGTGTCTTGTCATGTGTCGTTTGATGGGACTTTCGCCTGCGGCGGAAGAATTGAGGCCAAGGATCTCGGAGAAGTGAGTTTATCCTCGGACTTAAGGTTACTCGTGATCGCTCGGTGCGCAAGCTGTGGATCAACCAGGAGGACAACCCTGAAAAATTTAACATGGAGCATGTGGCCGGTGTCGCTACCCGACGGCATCGGGCAAGAAATTGTCAAATCAGCAGGCCCCATCAAGTGAAGAAGCTGCAGCTAAGATGCTAAAAGCCTTTTCACACAAGCCGTGGGAAGCTTGATGTACCAGATGATCGGTAGCCGACCGGACAGTGTTTTTGCTATTCAAGACGTGAGTAGGTACCTGTCAAATTACGGTGAAGCACACTGGGAGGCAGTGAAGCGGTGCATTCGGAATTCAAGGCAACTCAAGACCATGGGCTTGAGTTTAGTGGTGATTCAGTGACCTTAAGAGCCTACACGGATTCGGACTATGCGGGGTGCAAAGATGATCGAAGATCTGCATCGGGCTACGTGACGATGATCGGAAATTGTACAGTCACTTGGAGCTCGCGAAAACAGCGCATTGTGGTCCAATCTACCGCGGAGGCAGAATATGTAGTGCTGGCACATTGCACTAAAGAAAGTTGTTCCTGCGACAGCTTTTGAAGGAACTTGGGTATGAGCAGGGGTCAACCATGGTGAACGAGCGTGTATCGCTATCGCAGAAAACCCAGCTCACCATTCCCGGATTAAGCACATTGATGTGCGTTATCATTTCCTTCGAGAGCATGTGCAGCTCAGGGAGGTGGCTCTGCAAAATGTTGTGTCAAAGGAGGACGTGGCCGATAAAATGACCAAGGGACTCCCAAGGAGCAATTTGAATATTTCCGGAAGGAGATGAACGTGAAGTCGGTGCATTAAGGCTTATGTCTGCCAAGTTCGCTGTGTGAACTGATGTGAGTAGATCATGAGAAGGCGTCAAAGTGATTCAATGAAGTGTGTTTTTGCTACAGCCGCTAAGAGCCTAGGAAGTCGCGTGTTGACGGACTTGGAGGTGGATTGGCGAGATCAATTGATCGGGGAGTATGGTGCAAGTAAATCATGGAATCGAAGCAAGTCAGCAGCACTGGAATTCGCACTGCGGGGAGTGTTGAAATTTTCAGTGCGTCCATGCTGTAGATAGACGCTTACGATACCATGGGACAAGGAAATCTGAGCGAGGGTTGGTTGGGTACATGGTAGACTAAGTTACTGGTTGGTAGAGCTTGAGATCGTAGTGAAGGAGAGCTTCCTGGTCAATCGTGCTCATGGTTGCACCGGTCTGCTCTCCTCACTTTGGCTTTTGCTAAATACACGTAAGGCAACAACTTCAGGGAGTGCAGCCAGCTACCTCATCCAGTTCCCACTTCAAGTGCGCCACTAAGACTAAAAAGGGCAAACTCCCGCATATAGGTTTTGGACAAGGCTATATACTTCACGGGAGAGGCTTGTATATCGTTGATTTCGCTAGTTCTTGCTTAACCCCATTCAGTCGACTTCAACGAGACGAGGTGCGTTAAAGGCTCCTGGTATTGCGATAAGGGCCGAGACAAACCCTTTGATTTTGTGGATTGAGGGCCACGCTAAAAGGGCTTTATGTTGCTTTTGACAGAACTTAAGTTGCTGCAGATTCCTGACAGATCCTTGAAGCAACTTCATTAACGTTGCAGGAACGCCATCCCGTTCCCCCGACCACTCAGGTCTCACAAACTCGAGGGGTACTCGGCGCGAAGCGCTGCCGTGAGCACGAGAATCTACTCCGGCGCGCGCCGACACCTGGCGCGGAGGGTCGCAAGTATGTACCCGTAGACTACTACTACATAGTAGCAGCCGGCCAAGCGCTCTGGTGTTCTTGGATGATGCTGGAGCGCAGACAGCAAGGGGAGCTCCCGATAAAGTTAGGGAGGCGTTAAGACTGATTTTGATCTGACCATAAAATTGCGTAACCCACACAAATAATTTTCAACTGTACAGCAGAAATGGATTCTACGCGTTGAAACACACCTTTTTCACTACAAAGGCAAAAAAAATATTTTTAATTTGAACTCGGTCGCTTTGCCGTTCTGTTCGACATGCTTGTCATCTGAGGTCGTGCCATATCTCAAAACGAAAGCTAAGATAAAGGGCAAGAACGCACTAATAAACAGGAATCCGCACTTAGGCGTTAAGACTGCGTGGTCTCATTTATGTAATGAACTTAATGAGAAAAACAATCGCCCACCTGACCGAAACCCGCACGAGCCTTTTGTACTGCACTAAAACGTCTCAAGTGTTGTTGTTAAGAAGCATGCTATTTTCTCAGTTTGTAGGTGGTCTTCTGGTACGCACTCTGGCGCTGCGACGCCACGTGGCCCTGGAAACCCTCTACTCGGATTGGGCTTTTGGACATTTTGATATTGCTGTTGTGCTTGCGCTTCGGTCTTACATTTAACAGGATATTTATTCCGGCGTTTCCCATTCTTTTAAACTGGCTAAACGCCGGATTTTAGGCGGCCTGGTGTCTACCTATACCGGTACATATACCGGTATAGGTAGACTAATTCCTCTGTCCTTGCTAACCAGTTACCGGTACATGTTAATAAAACACTGTTACCACCTTCTGTCGTCTGCTGTCGTCGTCGTTGTCATCAAGCAGAAAATAGTACAGTACCGGTACATGTAGATGTGCCAACTGTACAAACATGAGAGTTACCTTATCTAAGTGAATATCTCCTTAGAATACTCCCCTTTATTAAAACAGAGTACTCATACTTGCACAATGAGTGCTACATGTGACAGGACGCACCAACAGAAGCCTCGTGTCTGCTTGGAACTACCCGTGTTTCGCATCGCGTACTGCTTCCGATTAACAGCATCCTGAACCTATGGACAACAGGGGCGTGGGCGACATCAATGCCGCATCGAACTCTCGGAAGTTGGTTTACTTACAGTTGCAAGTCGCAACTATCACTTCGCCATAAGCTACGGCAGTGCGCGTGCAACCTTTCATTGTTCTGCAATGGATCACGATTTGTTTGTGCCGCCTGCAGGATGGCTAATACCTGATACACAACGAGCTGCTGTAGCAGTTCCTGCTGAGGCACCAGAATCAGCCCCCGCAGCGTCAGCTGCGAATGGCTGTGTTGTGTGACAAAACTGTGCTGCATGCGTACTGGTAATGCGTTCACGAGGCGAGTAGAGTACACCATTACAGCAGGACATGGGCTCGACCCAAGGTTCACTTATTTGCCAATTGGCAACATCTATTTTTACATCTTAGTAGATATTCACTAAGATAAGGTAATTCATCGTACGAAACACACGCAAATCATGGGATAACACAGCGGAGGTGAGCGGCCATAGCACGGGAACACGCTCCGGCGAAGCGTCACGGCGAAGGCAGGGGCAGAGCCCCCACCCACCAGAACCGAAAGCGGGTGCGCCTAGCCAAGCGAAGCTCTGAACCAGCCAACTTAGAAATGTTGATTGTGCGGCACCGTCAACAAGCTCAATCGCGTGCTTGAACCGAATCTGTATGATCGGCATCTGGATTGGCAGTGCAGGCCTCCTGCCTGGAAGATCCTGGACACCAGGCTGGAGTCCAGTCAAAATTACCCGGTAATTTACTTCAGTTGCTTATTGGCATTCGAGCAATACAGTCTTCAAATTTCACGTCACATCGTTGCTATCCAACACCGGAACGATATCTACGCCATGGAGTCCATGATGGAGTACACTGCGATCAAGACAAACAGAAGGCGGCAGCTGGAAAGATACCCAACTCGCTGCTCTATGGAGTCGTCAACTCCATCCGAGCTATCCCCACCATGTACGGATACACAGTCATCATCTTCAGCCACCCTACTTTTGGACCATTCATGCCCGCGCTCTCCAAGCTCGTCATCTTCTCAAGTGCCGTTCACCAACTCATGTTCACGCTCATGAGTTCACTGCCCTTCGCCATCGGTCAGGTCCAAGACGCCGGGCTCATATTCCTGAGCGCTATCGCCAGCTCCATCTGCAACTCGCTCGGACACGATGCATCCTCCGAAGCCAAGGTCGCCACTGCCATCGTCACCATCGGCATCGCCACGGCTTCATTGGGCGTCTGCCTCATCGTCATGGGGCAATACAAGCTGGCTGCGCTCGCGTCGTACCTGCCCGTGCCCGTGATCGGCGGATACTTAGCGTTCATCGGCATCTTCTGCCTGTACGCAGGTCTCGCACTAAGCACAGGACTCGTCATCGATGACTTCTCGTCCATGCTAAACATGCTCGACAATGCCCACAATGTATTGCTGTGTCTGCCGGGGTTCCTGGGCGGTGCGACACTGCTCGTTGTCTCGCAAAACTTCAAGAACCCGTTTGCGTTATCGACGGCTATCATGGTCATGCCGCTGGGTTTCTTCCTCGTACTGGCAGTCAGCAGCATCTCACTCGAAGAAGCGCGGGGCAGTGGCTGGGTCGACCCCGTCGAGGAGTCCGCCTCGACCATGGAGCTCGTCAACCTCTTCGACTTCTCGCTCGTTCACTGGAGCCAGATCCCCAAGCAGGTCGTCTCGTGGCTAGGTATGGTCTTCATAGTTGCCTTCTCCTCCAGTTTGGACGTGGTCGCCATCGAGATCGACATGGGTCGTAAACTCAACATTAACCACGAGCTCAAGACCGTCGGATGGTCCAACGTGGTTAGCGGGTTGCTAGGCGGCTACACGGGCTCATACATCTTCGGCCAGACCATCTTCACCTGTCGTTCCAAGACCAACTCGCGCGTTGTGGGCGTGTGTGTCATTTTGCCGAGATCGCTGTTGTGGCCATACCGGTATCCGTCATGAGCTACGTGCCGAGGTTCTTTCTTGCGGCAACGCTTATCTTCGTCGCCTTGACCTCATGCTGGAGTGGTTGGTGTTCGCTTATCGTAAGATGTGTCTGCGCGAGTGGGCCGTGGTTTGGCTCTCGTTTCTTGCTATCAACCTCGTGTCGCTGGACGTGGGAATGCTCATCGGCGTGGGCATCGCGATCATCAACTTTCTGCTGAGCTATGTGCAAGTGCCCGTCATGATTTCACCTGCTGCGAGGGATTTTGCGGAAATATCAACCAGAAAGCATGGCGCCATCTCACATTTCGAGTTCAGCGGGTACCTGTTCTTCGGCTCCGCTGTACAAATCTTGAGGGCCCGTCTACGTTGACAAGCAGCGTGACTCAGTTGATACGCAGAGCTTCCTCCCGATCCGTGGATCGAATCACATGTACGTTGAGTGTCTGGATGGAACTCCAGCTTTTGACCCCAACGCTCTACCCACGCAGTACGTGGTCATGGACTTCAGCCGCGTATCGGGGATGGACGTCACTGCAGCCCGAGGCGCCTTCCTAATCCTGAAAAACTGCAAAAGTCGTGGTATTATGATACTTTTTGCGAATGTGCAACCCGACGTACGCACCCTTTTGATGAAGAATGAGGCGGCCGAAGAACAGAACTTCTTCGAGACTACTGACTCGGCCCTAGAATCATGTGAGAACCACTTGATGAGCGATATTTTCAGGACTGAATGCCATAGCGCAAACACCGAGCCTGTTAGTCTGCTGCGCCGCCTCGTGGCTGAGTTCGACAACTCGCACCTGCTTCGTGGTATCGACCATTTCTTCCAGCAGCGTCAGGTTCCTGTCGGCTACGAGTTCTACAGCGTTGCACAGTCTCCAAACTGTTTCTTCCTCCTTTCAAGTGGTCGGGTTACTATCTCCAATCATGTGAACGAGGAATTCCCCAATGGTTCTGTGCCGCGGTTGGAGACTGTCCTCCCGGGTTCCATGTTCGGTGAGGTGGCCTTTTTCAGCCGACAGCGTCGATACACTACAGCCTCTGCAATTGAGTCATGCACTGTATTTGAGATGACTCGCGTGAGCTTCGACGCAATGAAGCTGCAAGCCCCGGCGCTATCTCACAGTCTCCGTGACATCGTCGTGCAGTCCATGGCGCTGTCACTCGGCAATCTAACCTCAAACTACAAGTATTAATAGTACTGACATGGTCCTTTACTACTTCAAGAACTAAAATAATATATCGGCAAACGCGTGAACTAAAACATCGACATCAACTTTTATTCACAGCTGCTCGAAAAATGCAGCATCAAAGCATTTCCCTTAACATGTAAGTGCACAGGCAGCGAGGAGCTGGCTGATCCGGAATGCGAACGGCTTGCTGTTTGTTTGAAGGTTTTAACATCGGGCATAGATTTGGGCGAAAGCCTAGCGCTTCTGGCAGCGGACTGCGACATATATTGCCAATTGCGAATGCTGTATGAAACTTGCACTGACAGTGCCGTGCGAAAGCGTTCGCAAAAACGAACGGTGAAAAATGAGCTAAATGAGGGGGCACAGCTGCTCAGTGCTCAACAGTCTCACCTTTAGCCGCTTCTTAGCTTTGGTTCCGGACACAAAACAATGGCTTTTTAGTAGTATTAGTAGTCCAATTTCATTCTTAGTAATACAGATAGTATATCGCTTTTTCGGATTAGCGTTAGTAGAACTGATACAAATTTCGTATGAAAACCGATGGCATGTTAGTATTAATTGTTAGTACTACATGTATGCCAATAAAGTCCCACTACACCGGATTCTGCAACTCTAAAGAATTGTTTTTACTCATATCGATGCAGTCCCCGGCCTAAAGCGTGTACCGGTAGTGTCGATTTGGCGGCCCCTAATTGACCGTTTACCTTAAGAAGTAATGAATTGCATACTTTCAGCCAACACAAGAGGAACTTCAATTTGCCTGAGATTACATACATGCTCGTGTGTTTTCAAAACACTGTTTTGGCCGTACCTGGTATATTTAAAAAGAAAACTCCACTAGCTCGGACGAGGCTGCCCCAACACAACTACGAATGCAGGCTCGCCTGGGCGGACAAGTCCAAACAACTGTCCAGTGCAGTTGCAAGGAGTGTGTAAACGTTCAATTCGTACGATCGGCTGGTGCGCCTGATTCAGCAATTGATCTTGAAACAGGAGGCACCCATTGTGACTCGAAGTATGTAAAGCGTCCATATGAGCTCTTACAAAGTCTTGTAGTTTTGTCTTATCCGCAGTCGTATGTAGGGTTTGCTCGTGAACGAAAACTTGCGTGAGTGACTCGTCCGTTTCGCTGGGGCACAGCAGTCGGCAGAGAGCCATTTGTGTCTACGTGATTGTCAAATTATGTTCTGTTCGAACACCAGCCTCTCGATCACTCTTCAACTTCCCACAAGAAGTTCACAACTCCTGAAGTAGAACGAGAGACGACTGCAAAATGGTCTTCGGAATCCCGTCCACCGGCGTGGTGGTAGCAGCTACACTCGCGCTCACGATGTCTTCTTCCATGAGTCTCACCCGTGCTGAAGAACTATGCTCGATCGCACCAAATTCCTACACCCAAGCCAAGACAGACCACCCGGAGCTTTCAAAAGCGCTGGAGACTCTCGAGCAATACGCGATCGCGTCGTGGTTTACGGATCGTATGTCGACCGATGAACGTTCCTCCATGATTTCAAGCATGCTTAGCGAGTGCTCTGAAGACACTCGCCTCAGCATCGTGGTCTACGGCATTCCGAACAAGGACTGCGACGCTGGACTATCGTCCGGGGGCAGTGTGAAGAGCACAGACGACTACAAGTCCTTCCTGAAGGAACTCACTGATGCCGTTGGCGATCGCAAGGTGCTTTACGTTGTGGAGCCTGATGCCGTCGGCCTACTTGCTAAAGAAGGCAGTTGCGGCTCATCGGCGCGATATCTCGACAACCTCAAGGTTGCAGTTGAAGCGTTGTCCGCAAATGTCAATGCTGAGCTTTACGTTGACGTCGGGTACTGGATGTTGGCCGACTCGACGAATGCAGACAAGATCGCTCCGATCTTGAGAGAGCTTGGGAGCTGCGGTACTGTCAAGGGAGTGACCATCAACACGTCCAACTACCGTTCGACCGATGAGTGCGCGGAATACTGCACCAACTTCCAAACGGCTATGGGTAAGAGTGACATGAGCTGTATTGTGGATACCAGCAGGAACTACAACGGTTCTCCTACTTCGGATTGGTGCAACGTCGGCACTGCCGGCATTGGCAAGCCGCCGACTTCGGAGACTGGCGTCTCGAACCTTGACTACTTTATGTGGATCAAGCCGCCTGGTGAGAGTGACGGCGAGTGCTTGGGTGGCACTGCGGCAGGTTCATTCTTCGCTGAAGGCTTCACCAAGCTTTGGGATCTGGGCCACTTCGTGAGTGAAGGAGGCATGAAGACAATTGCTGAAGGCACTGGTGACGACGTTACCCAGGCATCAACATCGTCTGCTCCTTCCACAGACAGCAGCTCGTACCAGCCCAGCCCTGATCAGTCCACCTCAACACCGACAATTGCCCCTACTACAGCTGGCTCAAACCAGAGTCAGAATGACCCCGTGGGGACCGTTGCTCCTGCCGTCACGGAGGCCCCCGTCAGCACACCGACTGCCACCGCGACCCCGACTGAGACTCCTTCAACTCCCTCGAGCACCCCGATTGTTACGAGCTCGAAGTGCAAGGTCAAACTTCGTAGAAGTTAGCTGGAAGGTGGTTCTTGTATCGATGTAGTCGAAGTGTTAGCGCCAAAGGCACGGTGACATTGTGAATAATGCAACGTCGTGTATGTAAAGATTGAGCTCAATTCCATCTCCATACACGCAGGAAAATCGCTGCCACACATCTAGGTGCTGTAAAAGTACGTGCCACTCGATGCCTACTATAGATCTCTTTGCTCTTGTAGCCAGCCATTCGCGTTGGATACAGGTACGTGTTCGATGTGCAATCCGATGGCCGTCGCGTCGTCAAGTCAGTGCAACAGTGATTTGCTTGAAGTGCGGTCACCGAAAACGCTGAAACGCTGGATACGTTTCGAGTCCGACGTAGCGGAGAACCCGTCTCAAGTTCACCACGCCACTCGCGACAATGCATCCCGTGCTTCTGCAATAGCATCGTAGTCCGGCCAGCAAGTTTGGCATTCGCAGGCATAGCGTAGCTCTTCTGGCCAGCACACTGCTCCTCCACATTCGGCACCTCAGTGCCATCTGGCCCTGGCATGTAGGGCTGACACCTCGGTGAGTCAAGTGGGACCGTGGCGACAGCACGACAAATCAGAACTCAACCATCTTGGTGTCGTGGTCAGTTCGGACAGCGCTCGCCGTCTGTCAATTTGGCCGTGTCTAGTGTATAAAAGGCGATAGCTGCAGAGCCATCGCCACTGAGAGCAAAGGAATGCCTTCCGACCAGCCTCATCATGGCGCGTCAGCATCATAAGATGCACGCACGGGTCTGCGCTCATGCAAACGCTCATTCTGCAATTTGCCTTTACGATCCAAGATGGTCAAGATCCTACCATTCGCAATGGCTGCACTGGCCTACATGTACCAAGTCTCCGCTGAAGATCTGTGCTCCATCACGCCGTCCTCTTACTCTGGGGCCAAGACCACGTACCCGCAGCTCGCAACAGCACTAGAGACGCTAGAGCAGTACTCAATTGCTGCGTGGTACACGGATCGCCTCTCAGACACGGATCGGTCGACAATGCTGTCCAGTCTCACCAGTGAATGCTCCGAGGACTCTCGCATGACCATCGCGGTCTACGGGATCCCCGACAAGGACTGCAACGCCGGACTTTCGTCTTCCGGAACCGTTCAAAGCACAAGTGACTACCAGTCGTTTCTGTCGGAATTGACGGACGCTGTGGGCGACCGCAAGGTGCTGTACATCGTCGAGCCCGACGCTGTGGGTCTGCTTGCCAATGGCGGATGTGGTGAAGCTGCTGGTTATTTGACAACCTCAAGGTCGCGGTGGCCGCTCTGTCTGCGAACTCCAATGCCCAATTGTACGTGGATGTCGGGTACTGGTTGCTCGCAGACTCAACCAATGCTGCTGCAGTGGCGACCATTATCAACGAACTGAGCGCTTCAGGCACTCTCAAGGGCGTGACCATCAACACGTCCAACTACCGCTCGACCAACGAGTGCACCACTTACTGCACAACCTTCCAGACAGCCATGGGGTCTACAGATATGACTTGCATTGTGGACACCAGTAGAAACTACAACGGTTCACCTTCTTCGGACTGGTGTAACGTTGCTACTGCCGGCATTGGCAAACCGCCCACGTCGGAGACGGGCATCTCGAACCTCGACTACTTTATGTGGATCAAACCTCCTGGAGAGAGCGACGGTATCTGCACAGACACCTCGTACTCGAGCGAATCGCTCACAGGCGTCACTGCTGGTTCGTTCTACGAGGAAGGCTTCCAGAAGCTCTGGGACCTAGGATACTTTGTGAGCGACCAGGGAATGTCCACGATCTCGAACAGCAGCACGAGTATGAGCCAAACAAGCAGCCAAACGGGTACTCAAATGAACAGCCAGACCGGCAGTCAAACGAGTACCCAGACCGGCAGCCAGACTAGCGATCAGACCAGCCAAACCTCTCAGACGATTACGGGCAGCAGTGTGGATCAAACCTCCTCCGTCGCTCAGGATTACGACAGCTCCACTCAGTCTGCGGTGGGCACTGTGTCTCCTGCTGACGATGGCTCCTCTCAAACTTCGACGACCACTCCGACTACTACTACTGCAACGCCGATTGCAACTACTGCAACGCCTGCTGCCACCACCGCAACTTCGACTGCGGCGCCTTCAACGACCACTCCGGTAGTCACCACCGCAACTCCGACTGCAACGCTTTCTACGACCTCGCAGTCCAGCGGTGCATGCAAGGCCAAGAAGCGTCTGCGCAAGATCTAGATGAATGCTTCGTGTGTGGTGTGCAAGTGCTGTCGGGCCTCAGTAGATATGCACAACTATATGTCCAAGTCGATCCTAGATCCATTGGGAATTATCAACAAATGCAGTTCTCTCCAGCATGGATTCGACTGCAGAGCTTGGCAAAGTGTCCCGTAGTAATCGTACATGTTGAAGTTATCATCTTGGTGAGCTGTGTCGAGTTGTATGCCATGCACCAAAGTACATGAAAGCTTAGCGAGGTCTTCTCTCTCTACTCCTTCAGGCACTTCAGTTCAGGAGTGAAAGTTTCGACCAGCTGGAATCGGCGATGTGCCTCTTTAGGCGTCACCACAAGAAACGGTCTCTGAATTCGGTGTGTCCAGCTCCTTAACTCGCTTTCACAGGCAGTTTGTGGCGACTTTCGAGCATCCGTCAAGTCTCACCGGAACTCAAACGCATTGTCGCGTGTGGGGCAGGTAACTATTCGCGCTTTGGCGAGCTCTACTTGAGCGGCTGGCGCACGAACAATGAAAGCCTCAACTCGACCCTTGACACAGGGCAGTAGATTTGTCCTTGTTGCGTTAAAATTCGAGCTTCATCCAGACAACAGAGAGCTGTGCTTGACACTTTCTCCGGAGAAACGGTCACTCATGTGGAGACAGCCACTAGCACGAACACCACACTCGGTACGAAGCCGCATCGACCGCTCGTGCATCATCGTCTTGCTAGTTGTGTCCAAACCGTTGCCGTCGTCCACGCTGCTATGGTTCATTCTGCAATTTGCCAAGCACCGCACAACACCTTCCAAACAACGCGTGAAGCTGCAAGCACGATGTTCGGCAACATCGCGCTCACCGCCTTGTCCTGCGTGGCACTCGCCTTGTCATCATCGCTCGCCAGCGCCGAGGAACTCTGCTCCATCGTACCGTACTCGTACACGGCGGCCAAGTCAAGTTACCCCGAGCTTACGACGGCCATTGAAACACTGGAGAACTACGCCATCGCCTCATGGTACACGGATCGCCAGTCCTCCCAAGAGCGAGCCGACATGATGTCGGGTCTACTGAGTCAATGCTCTGAAGACACTCGTCTCAGTATCGTGGTCTATGGTATTCCCCACAAGGATTGCGCTGGTGGTTTCTCATCGGGAGGAAGCGTGACAAGCACAAGTGACTACCAAGTTTTCCTGGGGAGCTCACGGCTTCCGTTGGAGACCGCAAGGTGCTCTACGTGGTTGAACCGGACGCGCTGGGTCTCCTCACTCAAGACAGCGGATGTGGCTCCTCGTCTGGGTATCTTGACAACCTCAAGGTTGCGGTGGCAGCTCTGTCCGCCAACGCCAACGCAGAGCTGTACGTTGACATCGGGTACTGGATGCTCGCCAACGCTGACAGCGCCAGCGATGTCGCGACCGTGATGATGGAGCTTGGTGCTTCTGGTCGAGTCAAAGGTGTTACCATCAACACGTCCAATTACCGTTCAAACGACGAGTGCGCGAGATACTGCACTAACTTCCAGACGGCTATGGAGTCGAGCGACATGAGCTGTATCGTGGACACCAGCCGGAACTACAATGGCTCACCTACTTCGGATTGGTGCAACGTCGACACTGCCGGCATTGGCAAGCCGCCCACATCAGAGACGGGCATCTCGAACCTGGACTACTTCATGTGGATCAAGCCGCCTGGTGAGAGCGACGGTGAATGCATGGGTGGCCCTGCCGCGGGGTCGTTCTTCGCTGAAGGCTTCACCAAGCTTTGGGATCTGGGCTACTTCGTGAGTGAAGGAGGCATGAAGACAATTGCTGAAGGCACTGGTGACGTGACACGGGAACCTACGACGTCCGCACCTAGCTCAAGCGATGACAACCAGTCTCAAACAACCCCAATGCCTACAACCGCTCCGACCACCGACAGCTCGAGCTCCAGTCAGGATGACACCGTGGGAACCGTTTCTGACACCTCTAGCTCAAGCGGTGACAATCAGTCTCAGACCACCTCAACACCCACAATCGCTGAGACTACCGGCAGCACGAGCTCGGGTCAGGATGACACCGTAGGAACCGTCGCTCCGGTCGACACTGACGATACTACCGACACGGAGGCTTCGTTCAGTACATCGTCTCCCACGACAACCACTCCTTCCACCACGGCGTCTACCACGACAAGTCCTACCGCAGAAACTCCGTGCCCTACGGCACCAACAACCACGTCACCTGCCACCGTCGAAGTGGCAACCCCGTCGCGCAGTGCCTGCAAGGCCAAGAAACGTCTCCGTTCCCTATAACTACTGTCCACTGACTGGACAGTGTCCAGTCCAAGTCTTATAGAAGCCAGTCCGCACGGCTAGAAGATAATGTAGAGATTCACTGTTGGATAATAGATGTCACCTTAGACTATTACTGGTAATACATCTTCCGTGAGTATTAATAAATATCTGCACAACTCGATAACTGCTGAAGCGTGTTCATCATTCAATTGGTTACACGAATTTATCGCATTGCTAAGATATGTCCGCGTGAGCACTTCACGCGGGACACCTTCCTAATCGCACCTTACACAACTTACTCCTTGGCCACCTCGATGATGATCTTGCCCTTGGCGCGGCTCGACATGCAGATCTTCATGGCCTCCACCAGGTTCTCGAGCGGGTGTACCGAGTCGATCACCGTCTTGACCTGTCCAGCCTCGATCAGCTTCTTGAGCTCCAGTAGGTACTCGGTGCACGGCGCGTTGAAGATCTGGTTCTGCGTGGCGCCGATGGGCGACTCGATGGGCTTGTCGATCATGCCGATGGTCACGAAGATGCCGGTCTGCTCCTTCAGCACCTTCTGGGCCGCGTCATTCCACGACTGGGACTCGACGCCGCAGTCGTAGATGAGGTCCACCGAGTGCTCGGCCAGCACGTCGCTCCACTTGTCCGTGGTGTAGTCCACGACCTGATCGGCACCCAGCGACTTGACCAGCTCCACGTTGCGGTGGCTGCACGTCGATGACCTCCGCTCCCAACGCCTTGGCGATCTGGATGGCGAAGAGACCCGTGCCGCTGCTGCCGCCCAGGATGAGCACGCGCTGACCCTTCTGCAGCTTGCCGTACGTCACGAGTGCCTGCCAACTCGTCTGGCCTGCAAGAGGCACACCCGCCGCCTCATTGAACGTCATGTTGCTGGGCTTGTGCGCCACGCGCTTCGTGTCCACGTTGATGTACTCGGCGAAGGTTCCGGTGGCGTCGAACCACGGCATGGCGAAGACCTCGTCGCCCACCTGGTACTCCTTGACGTCACTGCCGACTTCCACCACTTTACCCGACAGGTCGTGGCCCACACGGTACGGGTGCTCGGGCGACGCCATGGTGGTCAGGATCATGGACGCATAGAGTCCGATCTTGTAGTCGATGGGGTTGAGTGACGCGCTGAAGACCTTGATCTTGACCTCGTTGGGCTGCACGGGCTTCAGCTCGGCGGTGGGGTTGAACTTGATCTGCTCGAGGAAGTCACCGAAGTGCTGGTACTCGTAGGCGTTGAAGGTGGAGGGACGGCGGCCATGGTTGTTGGTTGGTTGTTGTTGGAGACTTGTTGTTGAACTCGCTTTTTGAAGAATGAGGTGTTGGATGTCCGGTGGCGGAACGGGAATGGATCTGCTGACGTACGTCACCAAAGCATGCTAATCATTTGAGCTTTGTAATCGGGCGTGAGGTTTTCGCGCACCAGATTTTCGATTTTCGCAGATTTGTAAGCTGAGTGGATGATGCAGACGGGTGTGTTTTCATAATCTGTTGAACAAGGTACCGCCGTCGACGAATCTAGAAGTGAGGAGATGCTTGCGCTGCGATCATCAGTGTGCAGCGCTTTCAAAGTACTTCCGAGCGCAAATATGGAAGTGCGCGTGATAGCAGCTACCGGTACGTCTCCACTGTTTTTTTAGTTTGGACGCGAAAACGATCCTAGATCTGTCAAGGCTCTAATCTGGAACGATGAGTTACATGAATCATGTAACTCATGTAACTCATTGTTCCAGATTAGAGCATGAAATAGAGCACGATCTTCCACCAATCACGTGAGCGGATCACAGTGACCCTTTCAGAAACGTCATCCAAGTGTCTTGATCCTCCTTCAAACCTCTCATTCTTCAAAAGAGCGAACCCCACAAGTCCCCCAATCTCCCTATCACCATGGTCGCCGTCCCTGCTACCTTCAAGGCCTACGAGTACTACAAGTACGGCGAAGCTCTGGAGGAGATCAAGTTCAACGCCAGCGCAGTCCAGAAGCCGCTGCAGCCCAAGGAGCTGCGCGTCAAGATCTTCAGCGCCGCCGTGAACCCCGTGGACTACAAACTGGTCAAGTACGGACCGCACATTCTGCCTCACGCCCCCACAGCCGAGAACCCCTTCCGTGTGGG
This sequence comes from Phytophthora hibernalis, assembly GCA_012656075.1. Taxonomy (NCBI): domain Eukaryota; phylum Oomycota; class Peronosporomycetes; order Peronosporales; family Peronosporaceae; genus Phytophthora; species Phytophthora hibernalis. The sequence goes on from JAAKBF010000099.1 coordinate 139,389, forward strand.
CTTCGACATGGCCGGCAAAGTGGTGGAAGTCGGCAGTGACGTCACCGAGTACAAGGAGGGCGACGAGATCTTCGCCATGCCGGGTTTTGTCAACTTTGGCACTTTCGCTGAGTACATCAACATTGAGACCAAGTACGTGGCCCCTAAGCCCAGCAACTTGTCGTGGAACGAGGCGGCCAGTGTGCCTCTTGCAGGCCAGACGAGCTGGCAGGCGCTCGTGACGTACGGCAAGCTGCAGAAGGGTCAACGTGTGCTCATTCCGGGCGGCAGCAGCGGAACAGGCGTGTTGCCATCCAGATCGCCAAGCCTCTGGGAGCGGAGGTCATCACGACGTGCAGCCGCCGCAACGGAGCGTGGTCGCTCCGGGTGCTGGATCAGATTGTGGACCTACACCAAGGAAAAGTGGAGCGACGTGCTGGCTGAGCACTCGGTGGACCTCATCTACGACTGCGGCATGGAGCCGGCCTCGTGGAATGACGCCGCCCAGAAGGTGCTGAAGGAGAAGACCGGCATTTTCGTGACGATTCTTACGGTTGACAAGCCCATTGAGTCGACCACTGGTGCGACGCTGCACCAGATCTTCAACTCGCCGTGCACCGAGTACCTGCTGGAGCTCAAGAAGCTGATTGAGGCTGGACAGGTCAAGACGGTGATCGACTCGGTACACCCGCTCGAAAACGTGATGGAGGCGTTCAGGTTCAGATGTCGAGCCGCGCCCGGGCAAGATCGTCATCGAGATCGCCAAGAAGTAAGCGCTGAATGCTGACTGCAACATACGTAAAGACGAGAAATAAAACACATCGCTCATTTTGACATTTTACGAGCGATTCCCGAACCAGTATCGGAAAACATGTAAAATAGCCGAAACCGCCAAAATCTAAAGTCTGGGAAAAAATGCATGTTGGACAATATGAAGGCAGCCAATCACAGGAAGGAATACATGTAGATCTGATAGGGTGTACGTGTACCCCATTTCAGATTTATTCTTCTTTTTCACTAAAATCTGGATTCAAAAGGCTGGGAAATCGTTCCAACATCTTGTTGACGCATACCGGTAGGTCTCCTGGCAGATCAAGCTTCATTTCCAAATTCACCGACTTCGACAAAGTCTGCCTTTCTTCCCTATCAACGACCATGTCGACCATCCCTGCCACGTTCAAGGTCTACCAGTACGACAGCTTTGGTGACGACCCGCTTAAACAGATCAAGTTGAACCCGACGGCCGAGCACAAGCCACTAGGTGCTGGTGAGGTACGCGAAGATCTTCAGCGCGGCGTTGAACCCAGTCGATTACAAGATGATCCAGTACGGTGCTTCCTTCGCGCCCAAGCACCCAACGTCGGAGGACCCACTTCGTTTGGGTTTCGACCTGGCTGGAAAGATTGTCGAGATAGGCAGCGACGTCAAAGATTACACCATTGGTGACGAGGTGTTTGCCATGCCGTGGCTCGATGCCATCGGTAGCGTCGGCGAGTACATTAACATGGACACCAAATTCGTGGCCCGTAAGCCAACCAACATGTCGTGGAACGAGGCTGCTGGTGCACCTCTTGCCGGCCAAACGAGCTGGCAGGCGATTCACACCTACGGTAAGTTGCAGAAGGGTCAACGCGTGCTTATCCTCGGTGGAAGCAGTGGCACTGGAGTGTTCGCTATTCAGATTGCCAAGGCTGTCGGTGCCGAAGTGATCACTACTTGCAGTAGCCGGAACACAGAGTTGGTCAAGTCTCTTGGTGCAGACCAAGTCATCGACTACACGAATGAGAAATGGAGCGACGTGCTGGCTGAACACTCAATTGACCTCATATACGACTGTGGTTATGATACCGCTGCGTGGAATGATGTGGCACAGAAGATTTTGAAGGAGAAGACCGGCATCTTCGTGACAATTCTGACAGTGGACACGCCGATCAGCTCGGCGCTACGCTGCACCAGATTTTCAACGCCCCTGCACGGCGTTCCTGCTCGAGTTGAAGAAACTCATTGAAGCTGGCAAGATGAAGACGGTTATCGACTCGGTGCACTCGCTGGAGAATGTCCCCGAGGCAATGAAAATCTGTATGTCGCACCGCGCCAAGGGCAAAATCATCATCGAGGTAGCGAAGGAGTAAGAAGAGCATATCATTGCTAGTTTTCAAAAGCTGCGAAAGTGCAACAGACTGTGATCAAATGCTAAATCAGCATTCAGTTTAAAATCTGTTGGAGTTCTAAAACTATTTGATCGTGTGAATTCACAAATTGTCAAGCTTTTTGTATTTGTTGCAGGGTATGGCGGCTCCACCCGAGGCGCGGCGACAAGCAAGTCCGCAAGATTCCACTCATCTTCATATTCAACCGTTGGAAGATTCATATCCGCATTGTACAGTAGTACTCGTTTGTCTTCTCGCCGCTATTTATTGCTGACGTAAACCCATGTCGATACCTGAACACCATTTTCTCAAGCTCGGTCGCGTACTGGTACATGTAATCCGGTTTACAGTCTTCGAAGTGCAAGCGCTTGCGGCCAATCTAGAAGCATATCCTATTGCATTGCAATATCCTCGATACATGTGCTGTCTACCCACTGATCATGAAAACATTCCGGTCTGCATCATTACCGCGCAACCTCAATCTGAGAAAAAGCTAGCTTGGCTCATAAACTCTAGGTTACAGATTACACGATCCAGAAGTTTACGAGCAGCAACGGTACCGGTATCCGCCACCACGTCAGCCACTTTTCACTCGAGCACAACATCTCATTCTTCAAAAGCGAGTTCAACAACAAGTCTCCAACAACAACCAACCAACAACCATGGCCGCCGTCCCTCCACCTTCAACGCCTACGAGTACCAGCACTTCGGTGACTTCCTCGAGCAGATCAAGTTCAACCCCACCGCCGAGCTGAAGCCCGTGCAGCCCAACGAGGTCAAGATCAAGGTCTTCAGCGCGTCACTCAACCCCATCGACTACAAGATCGGACTCTATGCGTCCATGATCCTGACCACCATGGCGTCGCCCGAGCACCCGTACCGTGTGGGCCACGACCTGTCGGGTAAAGTGGTGGAAGTCGGCAGTGACGTCAAGGAGTACCAGGTGGGCGACGAGGTCTTCGCCATGCCGTGGTTCGACGCCACCGGAACCTTCGCCGAGTACATCAACGTGGACACGAAGCGCGTGGCGCACAAGCCCAGCAACATGACGTTCAATGAGGCGGCGGGTGTGCCTCTTGCAGGCCAGACGAGTTGGCAGGCACTCGTGACGTACGGCAAGCTGCAGAAGGGTCAGCGCGTGCTCATCCTGGGCGGCAGCAGCGGCACGGGTCTCTTCGCCATCCAGATCGCCAAGGCGTTGGGAGCGGAGGTCATCACGACGCAGCCACCGCAACGTGGAGCTGGTCAAGTCGCTGGGTGCCGATCAGGTCGTGGACTACACCACGGACAAGTGGAGCGACGTGCTGGCCGAGCACTCGGTGGACCTCATCTACGACTGCGGCGTCGAGTCCCAGTCGTGGAATGACGCGGCCCAGAAGGTGCTGAAGGAGCAGACCGGCATCTTCGTGACCATCGGCATGATCGACAAGCCCATCGAGTCGCCCATCGGCGCCACGCAGAACCAGATCTTCAACGCGCCGTGCACCGAGTACCTACTGGAGCTCAAGAAGCTGATCGAGGCTGGACAGGTCAAGACGGTGATCGACTCGGTACACCCGCTCGAGAACCTGGTGGAGGCCATGAAGATCTGCATGTCGAGCCGCGCCAAGGGCAAGATCATCATCGAGGTGGCCAAGGAGTAAGTTGTGAGAGGTACACGAAGCAGGCGAAGTGGTGTATAGGTTAGTAGGCCAAAAGCGAATGATCGCCGTGAGAAATCTCTAATATAAGCCACCTTGTGTCAAACCATTGTTGTTCGTCTCAAGACGCAGTGCTATCGACTTCCGATCGATCAAAGAAGTCTACGAGGTTTCGGCAACCGCTAATTTTAGCTTTACGTGATGTACATCCCATGGCTTGTTCATTTTCGCCAAACCACGAGCTGATTCCTTGTCTGCTGGTGCTGCGAGGGAGAGTTTTTAACTTTTTGTCATGGACACCAGCAGTCCTGAGTTCCTGGAAGCGCTGCGAGACCATGCCAAAAGTCTTTGTGTCGACCCGGATGCAGAAAGTTACCTGTTATCACTCGTACAGGAGGCATTGTTAGCTGAACTACCCCTGATTGGGAGCAAGGAGAGACCGAAGAGCGGTACGCTGTACTACTTCAACCTCGAACACGGAGGAGAGCATTTGGGAACATCCTCTGACGCACACTATCGAGAACTCATTCAGGCGAAAAAGGAGGAACATGATGCACAGCAAAAGGAGACAGCCCCAGCCGAGGTATTACCAACGGAAAACGATACGAAGACCACTGCGCCAACCAACAACGTTGATGTTTACAGCTTCGATGACATCAGTGACGAGGAAATACCAACACCGACTGCCCTCCAACTCCAGTGTCCAATAAATCCAGGATAAGAGACCTCTTCGCCACGCCAACTACATCAATGCCTGCAAGAAAGGCAGGCACCTCGCTCGAATCCACTTCTGCAGTGACAGAGCGACAACAAGCAACTCCTGCACCATCCACAGGCTTTGGTTTTGGTCGCGATCGATCCTGGCTCCTTGATAATGACGACGATGTGTCTCCTATCGCGCTTCAGCCCACGTTGATATCAACGCAAACGCAAAAACAGGATGTGGCAGCATCTCCAGATACAGGTTATACAGCAACACGCCTGGGACCTTTTAGCTCTCGACGATCAACATCAAACACCAATGCCGCAACAATGCTATCCACAATGACGCCCATTGTCATTAGAGATGCAGTGACTCCTCTAAGCTCTTGCTTCTAACCAAACTGCAGCACAAAATACCGAGATAGGCTCTAGACGACCCAGCAGCACAGCCTCAGCCATTAAAAGCCCGTACTTCCAAGACACGCCAACTCAATCTACCATCTCCACACCATCTGTACCATCGCCAACAACAATAGCAAAGATGCAGCAGATAGAAAAGAAGCTTGCTGATGCAAATAGTGAGCTTGAGCGTGAGCGAACTGCCCATTCAGAGACCACACGACAGCTGCAAACGGCTCAGCAGGATGCGAAAGAAAGCAACTACCTCAAGATGAAAGTCAACGAACTCAAGACCAAGCTGACGGAACAGGAGAGTTCTGCCTCCACACGCGAAAAGCAGCAACTTGACAAACTTGCAGATCAGGAAAATGCTGCATCGGTGCGTGAGAAGCAGCAAGCTGATACGTTTTCAAAGTTGGAAGCCGAAAACGCACGTCTCATCAAGCAGCAAGGCCAAACACAAAGCCAGCAAATGGAGGCCCAACAAAAGGAAGCCCAGCAAAACCGAGAAGCCCTGGAGACTAAACAGGTAGAACTTGAGCGTCTTCAAAAGCAGCTTACGGACCAGGAGCAACAGATGAAAACAGCCTCAGATGCCAACGAGAAAGCCCAAGCTGAGCTGAAGCAGAAGCTTGCTCAACAAGAGGCATCGGCTGAAATTGAGCGCCGTAAACACACCACCGAAATTGCAGCTTTGCGTGACCAACTTGAAAACTTGAGCAGCAACATCGTTCATTGAAAATTATTTCGACGAGCAGGTTTCAAATGCGAGCAGCTTGACAAACTACAGCAAGAACTGCGCGCTCTTAAAAGTACGGAGGGCGAGCAAGCTACCAAGTCCGAGCAACTGGAAAAGCTTCAACAAGAGATTCGGACATTGAAAACACGGCGGACGAGCAAGTTGCAAATGCGAGAAGCTTGGCAATGTCCAGGAGGCACTCGCCAAGCAGGGAAAACTGAATCGGGAGGCGGAAGAGAAAATTCGGAGCCTGCAAGCTAAGATCGATAGCGCAGAACTTGAAAGTGCAGAAATGACAAGGAAACACAACTCATTGGGGCGAGATCTTGATGCCAAGCAAGCGGAAAATTCTTCCTTGCAAGCATCGCTGCAAAGAACACAGGATGAACTTCGCAAAACCAAGAAGAACAGCGTAAATCCCAAGACGAGCTTCGAACAATGAATAGCAGTTTCGAGCAGCAGCGCCATCAACAGCAACTTGTCCTTGAACGAGAGCGCATTGCAGCCGATGCAGAGACACAGGCACAAACGCGCATTCAGAGACTTCAGACACAGCTCAACGCTCAACTAGATGAGCAGACTGCAGCGAAGACCAAACTTCAATTGGAGGTTCTTGAGTTCCGTGGGAGCTGGCGAGTGTCCAGACAAGTTAAACCACTCGAGAAAGTGCGCGACCAACTCCAACGTGAAGTCGATCGCCTCACTGAGCGGATAACAATACTCGAGAAGGAGCTGCGTTCATCAAAACAAGAGCTGTCTGGGCAAACCGATCATGTAAATCAGCTGGAGATCGAAATCGACGTGCTTGTACGCCGTGAGCAGCAGCGAAAAACCCAAAGTGACGTAGTGAGCACTGCCAAAAACGCAGCAGAGAAGCAGCTCGCGACATTGCAAGACGAACTTCTCACTGCCCAGCACGATAAGCGAGTAGACCTCGACAAACTCAACTTCCGTGTCCGCGAGTTGGAAGGCCAGGTGACACAAAAGGAATATGAAGCTGCTCGTCTGGAAGAGCGATTCGCCAAAGCTGAGACCTGGCGATCCAAGGAAGCTGCTCGTGTTGAAAACGAGATACCCAACTGATGGAGCTACGTGAACAGCTCACTTCACTGCAGGCACGTCACGTTGAGGTAGAAACCAGTGCCGAGATCCAGGAGCTGCGTGCATCCAAGCAAAAGACGGAGTTGAACATCCAAAGCTCGAGCGCGAGCTCAGCGATGAACGTGACGCTCGCAAGCGTGACGAGATTCGACAAACCGAGGAGTTGCAGCGGATGCAGCAAGCAGTGGAGTGGCAACTGCCGCAGTTAGCACAAGCTTGTGTCACTCGGTCCAGCGATGAGTGGGCTCGAAAATGCCGGGCTGTGGCCAAGAAGCTGCGCGACGAGCTCCGTATGCGTGCCTTGCAAGAGCGAAACGAGCTCGTAGCACGAGAACACAAGGCGCACGAAGCCTGCGAGCGTGCAGAACAGAAGCTGAAAACTGCCGTAGCTGAGAGCGAGTTCTTGAGACGTGAAGTTAGTCGTCTTGAAGACAACAACAAGGTGTTGCTCGAACAACTCCACACAATCCGAGTCTACTTGACACAGCGGCAAATGCCCAGCCAAGTTTCTGCTTGGCCTGGAGGTAGTTCTCAGTCTGTTCCAGCTCCAACCACTGCTCCATCAGCTCCCGCCCGTTCAACTTCAGCGATTTCTCCACCGTCAACCAGCTGAACTCGCAGCTTGGCATCTTGCACGCGCAGTTCCAGCAGCTCTTCGACTCGAACGAAAGACGCCGACCAACGACGTCGTACTCACCCAGCGACCGGTTTGAGATCCCAACTTCTCCAACAGCTTCAAGAGGACCAGGTACGCCCAGTCGGTCTTTCAGACAGCAAGAACGACGACAAGAAGATGAGGACGCGGAGATCAACCGACTTGCGATGGACGCACTCATGGATCAGAAATTGTCGACTGGTAGCGTCGGTACTGGCAGCAATCCGACCGCACTTCAGAGACAACAGGAAGATCTGCTAACCACACTGGAATCGCTTGGAGGAACTCCAGATCCGCAATGGCTGCCTGTGAACTCTCCGAGATCAAGAGCTGTTGTTAGCGTCGAAGATAACGGAGACCATGAACCGCACTCCACTTTATGGTACCAACAAGATTATTGGCGTCAAAAGTACCAGTAACTTAGAATAAATGGTTGCGTTTCTTTTCGAGGTGCCATTGAGGTCATGCATTGCGCGGCCAAGCTGGCGCGCCCCAATTGGGTGCCTTCCAAAACAATGCCGATTTAACATGGCCATTTCTCATATCGGTAACATTAAAAAAGAGACCACGCAAAACGTTTCCGGTCTTAACGCCCAAGTGCGGATTCCTGTTTATTAGCCTGCGTTGTAGTCCTTTATATTATTCTTTCTTTTGAGCTATCGCACGACCTCAGATGACAAGCAAGTCAAACAGGACGACTGCGTTCCATGTCGAGGTGCCATTCATTGTCCATAAAAGTATTGAAATCAGAAGGTGGTGCGGCAGGCAGCTCCATCCCCGCGCGGTCCACTGCATGTTGCAGCAGTCCGCTGCCGCACCACCTTCTGATTTCAATCCTTATCTTTACTGTAGTACTACAGTAGTACTTACACGCCCTGCCCTCTGCATATCTTATATCCCCGAAAAATGAACGAGGCGCAACTTTTTTGAAAGATGCAGTATTTTCATAACGGAGAGAACACAGTTGAAAAGGGGGGTGTATTACGTCAGGTTCGCGCAAGGTTGCACTAGTATGTTCAGGATTTAAAAATCGTAAATTCATACAAACACCAAAATTATCGAAATCACGTTGCGCGCAAGCGCTTCTTCAGCTTTCCTGGCCTTCCATGATTTTGTATGAGGCGCATACCCTTTCACCAATGCCTTCAGCTTCACCGCAAAGGTCTTCAAGGACCTCTCGTCATCTTCCATCTCCTCTTCCACGTCGTCCACTTCAGCTCGACGGAGGAGGCGCCCGTGGTTGGCTTGGGTTTCATCGACAGGACGAGTAACATCAGTCGATGTCAAAATAGCGGCGTGGTTAGACTTCTTGATCGTAGAGGACGCGTTGCCGCTGGCGGGAGAGTAGCCGCAATAATTACCACAAGAAAGTAGGTGAGACGCATGCTTGTTGTTGGTTCTTGAGAGGTAGTGGTGGATAACTTCTAACGTTGCACAGTGGCCAATTTGTTATTTGGCGGGGAAATTGAGGAATGAGATCTGTGTCGCCGACTTTCATAGCAGCGTGCATTGCTCCTTGGGAACATGAATGAACTTACCGGTAGCACATCACTGTACCTCATTCCCGGACAGTGTATGTGGTGGTTTGTACGGCATGTACTGCTGTTGACGCGTACAGCGCGCATCGTATTCACCTTGCACAGCCCAAACCAGAGCCCAGATGCCCTGTGCTTTCGCGGCTCCACTCTTGGCTCCTTCGTAAAACGGTACAACACGGATACATCTTACATGTAACATGTATGATTCGCAGGAGCAGCTTTGAGTCGTTCTTGACTTGATTACGGAAATATGAGCCACCGTAATCACCCGCGGTACCTGGTACATTTGTGTTTTTTATAGAATTCTATACATATTAATAACTTGTGTTTATATTTTTACCCAATCATATTTCTTTTTTATTGTAATCAACGACTGATTGAATGCTTTAGGTAAAATACGATTATAAGTGATTTCATAGAGGTATTTTATCCAATATTCTGCAGATGGGTCAACCGCCTCAAATATAATAATAATCGACCCGAATATCAAATATAGCAGGGTTTTAAAGCTTATTTGCTGAAGTATCCTAATCGTATTACGAAAGGCGTCGTTACAACCCTGGTTAGGGATTGGTATTTTTCAACTTTTCTCGAATTGAATGGAATAAAATGTTTAAAAAGTTTTTTTCACGTTTTACTAGGTCATTTTGGTCATGCAGAGCCAAGAATTCAGTCGAGCAAGCCACCAAGTCCGAGCAACTGGAGAAACTTCAGCAAGAGATTCGCACATTGAAAAGTTCAGCGAGCGAACAAGCTGCAAAATGCGAGCAGCTTGGAAAGGTCCACGAGGCACTCACCAAGCAGGAAAACTGAATCGGGAGTCGGAAGAAAAATTCGGAGCCTGCAAGCAAAGATCGATAGCGCAGAGCTTGAAATGACAAGAAAACACAGATCATTGGGATGAGATCTTGATGTCAAGCAAGCGGATAAGTCCTTGTTGCAAACATCGCTGCAGAGAATGCAAGACGAACTTCGCAGAAACCAAGAAGAACAGCGTAAATCTCATGACGAACTTCGAACAATGAATAGCAGTTTCGAGCAGCAGCGACATCAACAGCAACTTGTCCTCAAACGAGAGCGCATTACAGCCGATGAGAGACACAGGCACAAACTTTGTGCCTGTGTCTGTGGAAAATGATTGTGATGGTAATATTGCCGAGATTGTCAATCACAATAATTGATTGTGGAGAGATGTCAATCGACAATCACAATCAGAATATTGTGTTTTCAGGCTGTTAGAGCCTTGGGACTCGCAGGATGCTAATTGCTGTGTGTTAATAAGCTCTACATGTACCCCGCCAACTACCGCGTCTTCAACGTGCGCATCGCTGCCGAGTTCAACGGTGTCGACATCGAGTTTCCGGCCTTCGCCACAAGTCTTTCCGTCTTCTTCAAGGCCAATACTCTGCCACCATTGTCAAGGCGACTACCGCCGAGTTTACCTCCTGCGCCGCCAAAGCGTTGAAACTGGTCACCTCTCAATGCGTCAGGATCCCGTTTGCTCCGCCAGCAAATGCGCCGACTCACTTTCCTTTCCAACACCTGCAGCCGCACCAGGGGCTCCTCCATCCCCCATTATCATTGATTGAAGTAGGTTCACCGCCCGGTGTCATCGGTGCGGTGATCATCCGTTCGCCGTTACCCAGACCGGCGTTGCCAGCGCCGTTACCAGGGACGCCTCCCATTCCCGCCGTCGAAGTTCCAACGCACCCATGATTCATTTCGTGGTCGTGCGGGCTTGGCGCCGTTGCAGACAGCTCCGAAACCTAGTTGATTGCTGGCTGCGCCCGCTTGTCCAAACCCACCAGCACCGTTGCCAAAACTTGTCGAAGCGCGGATCACCGCCTGTATAGTGTAAATAGCATGCAATATAATATTATCAAACTTCGATGTATATATTATAAATACGCCATACTAAAGTGTAGTATAAGACAATAGATTGCAATCGCTAGCACTAAGATTGTTCGGATTACAATTATTGATTTTTTCAATGATCGCGAGTTCGTGGGGGTAAGTAGACCTTTATTTCATCTCAGTCACGGGGTGTGGAGTGGTGAGCCCCATATTCCCGTCAGAACGCACCCCGAGCAACATTCATGGGTATACTTATCCATCAGCGAGTTGATTGCCGAAACTCTCACCCGCACATCATCTTCGCCAGATCCCTGGTTCATTCTGCCGTCAGTTGGGGTACCCTTCGAACGCGTTCGAGAGCCACCTCCATGAGCTTAATCACTAGACGATCCGCTCCAGAATTCAGCAGCTCCGTTGCACCCCAATTCGTATTGAGGGTGTAGAGTATAATCGTGGGTCCAAATGGGCAACCTCCGCTGCATGTTTAAGGATAATTGCCACTTCCTCTGCAGTGATTCCGCTGCCTGCTTCGGTTGATAATGCTGGTTGGTCCGGCCAGGAACGGTAGTACCGAGAGCCCTTTAAATCCAACGGGCCGCTTTCACAGGACACAACTCGCTGTCTCCCGAACGATAGTGATAGCGTACATCCTCACGACCAAATTGATTGTTCTTGGCGCCTAGTAGACGAATGCCCACAACGTCTGCATGCCGTGGTCGAACTTTTTCCCTGCTTATCTTAAAAGATGAGATCGCCCATAGCACATACCGTTGGTGCTTTGAACCGATTAATAGATACTCGACCGCCGTAAAGAAGAAGAACGCAAACAACAACCCACCCCATATAAGTTGCCCTCGGGTTGCCGTACGTCGATCACCTGAAGAACCGTACGGAGGAGCCTGGGGGTGACTGGTTGTTTGACGACCGGGTTGGTAAATCTGCGAATCCCGCGCAACAAAATGGAGTGTCCAGAATTCACACCAGAATCGTAGCCTGCCGTGTGCTTGTGAAACCATCTAACTGCGCACAACTTAGTGCAGATTGTTGAATATGTATTGCCGATTCTTGCTCGATTCGTGCCGAACCTCCACAAAAATACAGCAAATGAGCCTAACTGGGCAGCGTTCTTGTCGATCTCGTCACGAGACAGCCACGGGCTGTAGCCCATGAACGTACACCACTTTTCCCACTGGTTCCAAGCTCGACGATAGTGCACACGAGAGGTATCTGCTAAAGCTCCAGCTCGGAGCATTGCTCCCAGAGCTTCGAGAGTTTCCTTGAGCTAGCGGGGATCGTGACCTGCGTCCAGGAACAAGACAAGTTAGCAAATGTTGCAGCTAGATCTGCGGACTACCACACCCTGCTTCCAGCATCTGCCTCGTATTGTCTACACCAGGGACGTGGATTGCCGATGAATAAAAATTGTGACGCACTTCGAACAACGCAATAATTCGTAGCAGCATTTGAGCGAAAGGATTTCGACTGCATCGCCGATTAGCCCAAGCCACGGCGGAAGAGTTATCACACTGGAATTGAATGTGCGTTGGCTCGTTCGCGTTGAATTTATTCCAACGGGAAGACCACACCACAGAGGCGAACACAGCGCTCATGAGTTCCCATATATTTATGCTGAACGCTTCAGACATAGCCGCGTTGAACCTTGCAATTTGCTGGCACCTTCGTCATCAAATTTCACTTGCAGATATTCTTTGAAGGCTGACCATAGTGCACAGAGACCACAATCATTAGCATCCATTAGAATAATATAGTCGGGAGCGCGTGCATCGATGAATCGGGTGAGCGGCACTGAAGTCAAACGCCCAATCCACAGGATGGCAGCAAATCATCGTAAATCTTCTCGAACTTCATCAGAGTCCACTGCATCATGGAACCGACTTGTTCGTCGTGCTAAAGAGGCTATCTGCTGGAAGAACGGAGCAGCAACTCAGGTAGCCACATGCCGAAGGCTACCGAGAAGTTGGTTTAATTGTTTTCTGGAAGCCGAAGAAGCTCTTTGCGACGCGGTTACAGCAAAGCCTCTACACTTTCGATGCCCGAAGAAAAGATTTCTTTGAAGTCTTTTCTTCGGGCATCGATAGTGTTAGAGACTTAAGATTCCACTGAAGCCCCAGTGCTTTACCCTCAGTGAACCACGGCGAGAATTTTGCTTAATTGCACGGGTGTGGTCCAACAATACGAACCATAGCTGAGCGTAGTGATGTACTGGCTTCAGCTAGCCGCGAGTCGATGTCTGGTTCGATACAGATGTGGTCATCACACCACGCCTTGCCTTCAAAATTCTTCGATTCTGTAAAAGTTTGCCCGGGCCACTGTGGATATGTATTTGAGTGCCGATGAACAATTGCGCCTCCTGCAACCCAGTAATGGTGTGGCGAATCCGCCCAACCGAATGGGCAGCACAGGTCTATCACCAGAATTCCCAATTCACGAATGACTCCTGCGAATCGGCCTCCAGCCTCTGCAGCGAGGTATGCTTCGGAAAGCCCCTGTTACGCCGCCTGTAGACATTCAAGCAGAACCTGGTTTACCTTCTTCTACTTGCAGAACACGCCGTGCAAGCATCGCGATGCCATCGTATTTAACATCAATTTCGCAACTTTCATGAGCTTGATCATTGACGGAAGTACCGGTTGGGTAAGATAGGTCATGTATCACCCGTGCATCGACCGTCATGTCTTCGTCGCCTTTCGGAATTATCACGCTCTAGGAGGAACGAAAGCACCGAACCGGTCATCAATCACGAGATCAACTCCGGCACTGCCTCGACCCACTGCATAGTCTTGATTTTCCTCACTGTGAGCAGAAAACGCCTGGCAGAGTCAACGAGCTCGGCTACCAGTGGCGTGTACACTTCCCTGACCAGCTGCGAAAACCTCCAACGCAGCCATGATATCAGCAAATCTTTCGCCTTCTGCGAAACAGGTAACTCGTTCTTTCCCGAAAAATCCGTCATGTCGTGTCTCCACGTCCACTGGTGCAAAATGCAACGCCGAAAGACCTCGGAAACCGAAATCCCAACCAAGAAATCCACGCGCCACAGCAGGATGTGGCAGTAGATCATTTTCTTTGAACAATGATTGCATATACTCAATAAACAACTGCGGATCCAATGAAGAGTACTTACTGTTGACCATTGCTCCATGCACTGTAGCTTGTTGCTGACTGGGCTTGAATTGTCTTTTAGAATTGGATGATATCCCAAGTGACAATGTACTGGGGCTTTTTGACAAATTGGCTTGGCGAAAGGCGAGTACTTGGTCGATGTCTCTTACCAACTTAGGTCGTCCTCCACTCGTCTGCGTAATGCCAGTAGGCGGGAGTCTCCCGAACCTTGAACGAGTCGATGTGATTCTTCCTCTCGTTTCTCCTTCCCCCGTCGGTGAGCTCTCTCCTGCTCCACATCGACGGGAACGAGGTCGTCTCAGAGTCGAAAAGTTGCTCTAATCTCTCTGCATCTTCGCTTCTGCTCTCCGGGGCCGATGATCGTCTACGTTTTCTGCTGCCGCAGTTGCAATCAGAGATTCGGCAACACTGACTCCTTGCGAGGTCCGTCGTCTCCCTTCACGGTAGAAGACGAAGTTCAAAATGTGCTCGATAGTTAGATACACAACACCACACGTGTGTCGTCGACATCGAAAACGGGAACCAATTGGCTCTCGTCACCAACATTCAATGACAGCTTCCGCAGAACCGTTGCCGAGCTACGCCGGGCAGGTTGACCGATTCCATTGAAGTGGGCATAGGCGGCAATATGCACTGCCCGCATCTCTGCTGGCATGATATCCGCAACACCACGCAAGTAACATGGCCGAAGCGCGTAGGTCTCTATCGCTAAATCTTCCAAGTCGTCGTCCCTAAATGCGAGGTCAATGGTTAGATCTGCAAAAGTAACTTGTAGCGTCCCTGAATTCGACATGCTTTGCCAAGAATAGCCGCCGACCCCACCGTAGTCCCAAACCTTGGGCTTCCCGTATGGCACACAGAGCGCTACCCACGTAAGTCCCGATGTCACTCAGCGCCTCCTCCTCGGTCACCGATCTCATCTCCACCTCGGTAGCACTGCGCTGTACGGTGCACACACCCAGCTCTTTCCACCGTACACTAGGCACACGCTCCACGTCGTACGTGCCCTGTTGAGCCTCGCTTGTGGCCTTGCCGTAGGTGTAACCCACCGTATCGAGACCATCAGGCTTGAATAGAGCGTAGCGCGTAGTCGAAGTCATTTTCTTGATTCTAAACCTCCGAGAAGCTGAGGCGAAAGGTCGTCGAGGCTTGGAGGTTATCGAGAAGAAGGAAAAACTAAAACTGAGCTCAGCCAAGCTGCCATGCTCGCTCCTACCTATCCTGTGTAGTCTCATCCGTTTCAAGCGCAACTTCTCGCGATCAGAAAAAGACATCTTTCCTCTTTTGTCTGACGACGTCTTCGACCTCTTGGCCGGAGGAAACCAACCAGTTCCAGCATGAAGGTCTACAATCAAAATACAATCTATATTCCACAGCCCTGGGCACAAACGCGCATCCAGAGACTCCAGACACAGCTCAGCGCTCAATTAGATGAACAGACTGCAGCGAAGACCAAACTTCAATTGGAGGTTCTTGAGCTCCGTGGGGAGCTGGCGAGTGTCCAGACACAAGTTAAACCACTCGAGAAAGTGCGCGACCAACTCCAACGTGAAGTCGATCGCCTCACTGAGCGGATAACAATACTCGAGAAGGAGCTGCGTTCATCAAAACAAGAGCTGTCTGGGCAAACCGACCATGTGAATCAACTGGAGATCGAAGTCGACGTACTTGTACGCCGTGAACAGCAGCGAAAACCCAAAGTGACGTACTAACCACTGCCAAAAACACAGCAGAGAAGCAGCTCGCGATATTGCAAGACGAACTTCTGACTGCTCATGTGACTAGACCTCGACAAACTCAACTTCCGTGTACGCGAGTTGAAAGACCAGGTGACTCAAAAGGATATGAAGCTGGCGTCGACGACGTGAAGTCTTAGGAGTTGGTCCATTCCGGCAGTGCTGGAAATATGAATCGCTCCCAGTACGATGCCACACCTCGTACTTGCGGTTGCTGATATCCATGCGCAAATCGTGGCTTCGGCGGGTGCGATCGCTCTTCCATTGTGGTGCTGACGTGCCCAAACAACGGCGACAGTGCTGGGGGATTCCATTCGCAGTACAATGACTATGACGTTTCCTTGCGAATCGAGCGTCCACGATTGTTGTGAGCTCTTCACGTGATGTCAAAAGGTAACTCATGTAGCCATCAAAAAGTCTTTGGTGGAGTTCGCGACGACATGTATTAGTGCTAACCTGTATTCCAAACGGTGTGATTTTCGGTGATGACGATCGTCCTATCGACCATGGGGTGCGAGTTCGTTTGAAACAATTGTGTCCCCCTAAACTTAGCCCAAGTGCCTCGCAAATTCCTAGACGAGTGCATATGCACCTCGTTGCCATGGGGCCCCAACAAAAACCTGTGATCCCTCTTCAACTTGATGCTGTTGTTGATTCACAGTGCGCAATGACAAGAACCATCGGCTCTGCCATCGAAATGTTGCTCGATGTGTCCAGTGAACCTCGACCAAAATTTGGCCGCGGCGGTCGCGTTCGTCGCGAGGACCACGACGGCCGAACGTGCGGATTCACTTCACTCGACTCGCTCGGGACTCAGTCCGTGGATCGGCTCGGACACTCCAGAATCCGCGCACACCACCACTCATCGCGCGGAGCGACGTGAGACCTCGTTATGAGCGACGAATTTAATGTCCTCGGTCGGAATTTCTCGGCCGGTCGCGATAACATGTGGACGGCATTGGAAATGCCTGGTGATGTAAACTACACCGTCAAGGAATCCGACGGTCGCGCGGAGTCTTTCAGATCAAAATCATGGAAGAGGAGAACATCACGTACACGGTATGGAGCACGTACGCGGACCCGAGACGCACAGTATGTACTAGCAGGCAGGTATGCTCCAATCCTGGAAAGAGTGTTGCTACCAGGGGAGAGAATGGAAGCTTTGGTTAACTAACAGCTACGATAAGCTCCAGTATCCTGGACATGGGCAATCTCACTTCAAACGCCGCATCTTATCCGCATGTGAAACCCACCAGCACGTGGGCGTGCCTCAAGCGTGGGGTGAATCATGTTGTTGCTTTCCAGCCTTAATCGACCGCGACTCCCAACTTTCATCATCTTGTTGACGTCAGAGTGAGTTCTACCTACTGCTACAACTGCCGGCAGCAACAGTCAACACCAGTGACACACCACCAGCGACGCAATTCATATACCGGTATGCCGCGTCAAAGATATACATATGGTATGGTGTACGTGTACTGTATCATCATCGGAAAAGGGAGCGGGATCACTATCAACGTCGACGAAACTCGGACGGTGGCGCTCCTGAAGAAGGCGATCAAGGAAAAGAAGACAATCAGTTTGAATGGCACGGATAAGCTGCACCTCTTCCTGGTCAAGAAACAACGTGTGGCTGCGAGATCTGCTGCGCTCGAGCTGAAGGAGGGTCGGACATGCTCGCGAGCTTTGATGTCTATTCGTGCCCACACTACTGTGAGTGACTGGTGGCATATGAAGGGACCAGCTGCGGTTGTACAGGTACCATGTCGCCATTGTCGTATTCAGTTGCACTCGACGAGGTACAAGGCCTCCGAAAAGGATGGGCTGCAACGACACCAAGGTTAGCGTCGCTGCATTTCGGGACTGGAGCCCGCGGGACCAAACAACCCATTGTGATCTTAAACGCAACTTCGATTTGCACTACAATCCTACTTGGTGACAGAGTTCTTGTTTAATCGCTTTCACGCGATCCTGTTCCTCCATCACCCAACACTCATCCTCCCATGATTCGATTCATCTCGTCACATTTTCCATCTCATCGTCAAACTGAACAATATCCATGAT